>PVKY010004947.1:0-18312 GCA_004027775.1 Bradypus variegatus
GATAACTTAGCTTTTGTAAAAATGTACTGCATTGTGCATACTTGGTCACAGATGCCGGGTTCTGGTGTTTGGAGTGGAAATGAAGCATCTCTGCACCAAGTAACCTTTAAAATCCCTTCTAACTCTAGCTTCATTTTACTTCATTGTTCCTTATTTTTGACTTGTCTGCTAGGCTCCAGCAACGGTAAATGACATCACATTCCACTGAACTTGAAGACCCTCAAAATAAATGTTTAGGAGTGGGGGTGGGGGTCAAGACCAAACTCAGGGCTGCAGCCAGTCCATGGGTGCTGCCTTCCCAGTGAAAAAGAGCCTGTCCTCGCTTCCCCGTCACTTGTCATCTTTACCAGCAGAGTTATTTCCAGGACACAGGAAAATATTTATGACTCATGGTAATGCTAGAAAAGAACCAGAAACCCTTTTATTGTTCTCTCCCTTATCCCCCCTCTCATTCAGTAAACTTGGATGCTGGCCTTACCTCTGTGACAGGGTTCCAAATGGTCCTCATAAAATCCACACAAATAAAACCTGCCATTGGAAATAGTGGTTTCTTTCTTCATTACCCCATCACTTGGCTAATTATCTCCTCTAAACATTCATTTCCTAGGCTCAAAAGGTCAAGCAAAATTAGTTTAGTGGGCATCTGGGACCCCGGAATCCACGATAATAACGTGGTTAGCATCTGCGCAACAGTGTAACACCTGCTTTACATAGCATTTGTGTGCAGGTTGTGTCAAGGCCTCTCTCCAGCGACCTCATGGGGAGGACTTTGTTCATGGAGACTAACACTGGGGCTGGCTTACAAAGTCCATGTCAATTCCCTAGATTGTTGTATAAGGAAGGCAGGCAGACAACGGAAACAGACTTTCTTAGGGTCTTGGCGCTAGTAATAGCAGATACAGTTAATCCTGAAACTGGGCCGAGATGGGTTGTAAGGTGTGTGAATAAAACTGCTAAAAAGAACAAAAAAACTGTGCTGAGGATCCCTTCTGCCCACCCCACCCCCACGTCCTCACTAGTAGAAATGTCTTGGCCGTTCCTCACAGGCTGGGGCTTCTTAGGTGGTGCCCAGAATGTGCCAGGGGCAGCTTGTGTGGTCCTATGACTCCTTTTTTCTAGTAATGACTCCTTGCTGGAGATGAAGCCTTCTGGAAATGAAGTATTCTTCACCCCTTCTGCAGGCTGACTAATTCTGAATTACCGCTGCCGGAATGCCTCATCGGCTCAGGTCCTAACCAACACCCGCCAGCAGCACTCAGCACCAACGTCACACTTTGGGCAGGGGAATGGGAAAGATAAAAATGAGAAAAAAAAAAATCAACAAACAGTGGAGGTTGAACCACCTCAGATTGATTTCATATCCAACAAGACTGGGAGCTTGGAGTCCATTGACATTTGGCTCCAGGTTCTGCTGAAGAGCTGCCGGCAGCAAGGATGATGAGAAATCGTATCAGGGTGAATCGGGGTGCCCCTGTGTCAGGCTCAACATTTATTTCCTCACTTTGCTGTCTTGCAAATCAATTTTTGTAGTGTCTGTGGGAATCATCCAAACTGTATATCTCTCTATACTGTAATGATGAATAATAATTTCTTGTTGTTGGCATTTGAAAATATTATCTCATACCCCCATTACTGAACCATCACAGGCAAGCTTCACGGCTCAAGGCACTTCCCTTCTGATTGTGTTAAAACTGCCATCATTTCCTCACACAAATCAGTTTGACACAAGTGATATCTGACCTGCAGGAGTAGAGATCAGGAGATTTTTTTTTTATGCCAGTTATTGGAGGAGAAACTTTTCTGTAACTATAGATGATCTAGTGTTGTTCCTGCAATTTCTTTCTACAAAGAAGACTTCCTTTTGTGGGGTATGCTCTCCCCAGCCACCCAGCTCAGGGCCCTCCTCTCATCACTGACTTCCTGAAGCCCAGTCTTTAGATATAAAGTCATATACTTAAAATGACAAGCATGGCTTGAGTTTTAAAGAGCTTGAAGTTGACAGAAAACCAACAAAATTTTTCTTTCTTTCACTCATGTGCTTTCCTTTTAAATAGGACTATGGGTGCTATGAGCAGCTCTACCCTGCTAGAAAATTCACTCGATCTAGTCCAAAATATTTCTTCCTTTAGGAAACCTTTGGGGACCCCGCCCAGACAGAATACATTACCTCCCTTTCTGTTCTCCTGAGCAAGTGCCTCCCTTCTTGCTGCTAGAGTAGCATCGATCACATTTTGTGAGGTTGGTTGTTCTCATATTTCTAGCCCTCTCCTGGATTAGGCACTTCTCAAGGGCAAAGGCTATTCAACACTCACTGTCACTGCCCTCAAAGGTCCCGCCTGGTGCCTGGCACCACGTCAGCTCTGAATCAGTGCTGGCTACATTGATTGGGAACCACATGAATGCAATGCTAGTTCCCAGAAGCAAAGCTCTAATTTTCTCAGATTGGGCAGGCTCCTTCCTGTGCCTCTGTTGTCTCAATGTCGGTACTTATTAAGCTGTCCATCCCGGGTTAGGACTTGCACCTGACTGATATCTAGAATGACTTTCAATGGGGACTGGCATGTTTCCTCGCTGACTCTTGCCAGGGTCATGACGAGGCAGCCTCCACCCTTGCCATCTGGGATGAGACATTGGCCTCTGTTGTCATCAGCCTTCCTGTAGTAACTGCCTACAAAAAGAGAGAAGCTGTCTATGGCAGCCTCGCTCCCACGTGGGACCTTGCCAACTCGTCCTTTTCTACAAGGACATCAGAACAGCGACTTTCAGGAAATGAGAAAGGCAGGCATACAGTGAAGTTTTTCTCCCAGCCCTGTTTCTCAGCTACCCAATTTCCCTCCCTAGAGGAAACTGCATCTGTATGTGACTATATATTTCAATGTCTTTGCTGTTCTTGCTCTTTACTTTTTCTGGATGTTTCTTCCATCTCTTCCCTAACAAAGTTCGTTTCATCCTATTCTTGCTGCCACCCCCACCCCCACCCCAGTACCTAGCTGAGTGCTTGGGACAGCCACCTGGCAAATGTCATGGATCAGCTGACAGCATGTTTGTAATACAAGAATATTTGAGGACTCAGGACTTCTAGCATCTTGATTTGATAGTGAATTAGATGCATTTTCATTCACGATGGACGTTCTCGTTCTTCTAAGATAAGAAGTGTTGATGGCCACAGCAGCCTCTCTCATGCTGCCTTCCTTTCATAAGCCATTGCTTTCATTTGTATTATTGCCAGTTAGGGATGGTTTAGGACTCACTCATATTTTTCAGGGGATGATTGTGCAAGAAATGTTGATATTTTCCAACACTTTTTTGGCCTTTGCAGTTGTTTCTTCTTTTGGCTTCTGCAAGAAAGAAAAAAAATCCTCATCCCTGCCTCACCCTTGCCCTCACCAATACACACCCACATGTGCCTTGGGGCCTCTCTCTGCCCTTCCCCAAACCACTGAAAACCAGAAAGGAAGAAGCCTGTCTTCTCTAAACAGGAGATTTTCAGCTTCTGCTTAGGGCTGTTTCTAGGGGTCAGGAGTTTGGGTGATCCTCTTTCTTGCCCTTCTTCTTTCTCAAGTCAAGCCTGTTCTGACTGTCTTCCTCTCCCCCCTGGCAGTTGCTGTTTCCACCTGTTTCTGCTGCTGCTTCCTGGGCACGTTGCTCCTCATCCTTCCTCATGTGTTTGAGGAGGGGTGGGCTGGGGTGGGAGAGTGGGTGCTTGCTTCTCAGAGACCAGGGGTTTTGGAGCAACTTTCCGAGGGTTGCCTCTCTGCGTGGGTGTCCAGCCAGCGGGTCAGCCAGGTGACATCCCTGTGGCCTTCCAGGTCCTCACTGGCCCGTGATTAAGTAGCCAGGTCTTTAGCTGACTCTGTCTTTGTTTGTCATAATTCTGCTGCAAGTTATTTTGGTCTCTGTGACTTGTGGCTGCACCATGATTAGGGTTTGATTACCATCACCAAAGTGACTAAAAGATGAAAATAGAAGCCACAACAGGAAATAAACAATTGCAAATGAGATATTTTATTCCATATTCCCTGCCAGCAAATGATTAGAATCAAACTCATTCACAATAGTTTAATGCACTCTGAAACTTTTTTTTTTTTTAAGGATCAGGAGAGTCTGAAACGGTATGCTTGCTTGTAATACACATTTGTGCCTGTGGAAGGGAAAGGAAGGAACCCCCTGTCTAGGAACCCCAGCCAGCCAGAGGATCCTCTACCGTCCTCTACCGCCCAGCTTCTTTCTGGGAAAGGAAAGGAATAAGAATAGGATGGGGTGGGGCTGGTTGCAGGAAAGCTTGAGATGTTAACTGATTCAGGCAATACCTGGGAGCTATAAAGCAGCACCAACCATTGTAGCTACTTGCCTGGAATCCCACTGATCTTCTACCCAGGGTAGTAAAATGGAGGAAGCAAGCTATGTAGAGAGAGCAAGACAGGAGTGACGCCTGAATTAAAACACCCACAATTACACTATATGGGAACACAGTTCTGCAAGTTTATTCATGTTCCACCCAGACAAGCTGTGACGTCAGATTCAACTCCTGAAACACTCACTAACCCTACAGGCCCTGTGTGCACTTGGGCCTCTCATCAGAGACTTAGCACCACTGCCAAGTTTCCAAAAGATTCTGAAGCTTCTCCTTTTAGTCAAGAAACTTAATTAGAATGTATGACAGTTGCTTTCTTGGTTTATTTAGGTTCTCCCTGTCATTTTTCGGCCCAGCCCAGGCCTCTCGAAAAGCAAATTATCTTCCAGTGAGGTCCAGAGATGAGAGAGGGAATGGGACCCCAAGAGGGCAGGAACCTTGCCCAGAAAGCTTTTCTACCCTGGCCAAGTCTCTCCTACCATGAGGATCATTAGTGGTGCAAGTTGCTTAACCAGTGAGTGAGTGGCAGAGCCCATAGCAGGGATCAGGTTTTCTGACTTCTGGTCTAGGATTCTTCCTAAGCCCTTCTCAGGTGAGTATATTCAACTTTCCCAGACACCTAAAAATTTCCATTTCTGTCTTTTCTGGCTTTAGCTGTCTATGATGATGGGATCATGCCCAAGCAAATCTCCCCCCTCTCCATTTCCTCCAGGGCTTTCTTGGCTGCTGTCTTTCCTAGGATGTTCTTGAGAGAGTTTTATACATGCACCAGGTCTGTGCCCTTTTCAATAAGCAACATTTGAACAATGTATAACAAAATTACAATTTTTTACAACTGTAGCCTACAAAGTGTTACAAAATAAACATGGAGAGTGCCAGCTTCTGCCCCTTCCTACACGTTTCCCTTAGCATCTGCTGTCTTCTAGGTTGCTAAGCTTCAACCCCTCCCTTGCCTGAGATGACCTGACCATGTAACCTATGTTGCTGATCCCCTCTCTCATTTGACTTTAATCCCACCCAACTCCAAGTGTTGATTCCTAAATATTTTTTAAGCATCTGTTGCACGTCAGACACCTTTAAAGTTGCTGGAGGGGAGGGAACCTACCTTATAAAGTAGTCTAAGACTAATCTGAACCTTTTAAGAATTTATAATCTAGACGAAGAGATGAAAATAGCGCATTTCACATTTTCTAAAGATTTCTAAAATCGCCCTTTGAGTTTCATTGTTGTCCACATCTCACAATTTGAAACTTTTTTAAAAAATCGTATTTTATTTCATAAAATATGTATGTGAAGTTAAATCACCATGTCGACCCGAGGCCTCGTCTCGAATAATGCGTAGATATTTAAATCATTAATTCTTAGTACCATCAGCTTTCGCGCCGTGAACGCGTTCTGATCCTTTCCTCTACCAATTCTTTATTCATTTCCGCGCAGAAACCTGCCAGCTAGGTATATGCTTCTCCCGAGCCTGGGTCAGGGAATAAAGTCTCTGACACGAAGTACCTTGAAAGGTACAAGGCCTAGGAGGGTACAGAAAGGGCCCGCTGGCATACGCGTGCCCCCGGCAGGTCCGCTCCGAGGGTAACCTTCCCGCGCCGGGAGGCGGGGTGGCCAGGCGGCAGCCTTCCGGGCCCCGGGGGAAACCTGCCGGCGGCGGGAGGCCGAGCCTCCGCTCTCTCCCTTCTCCCGCCACGATGCTGCCCCTCGCAGCTCGTCAGCCGGCCAAATGCATTCCAGAGCTGTGCACAAGACACACTTCTCCAGGCAGTCCCAGAAACCGGAGCCCGGAGCGGGAGAGGGTGGGAGGGAGCGCGCGGCCGCCGCTGAGGTCACACTCGCGCCGCCTCCCCGCCCTTGGCGGCCCGGCTGTTCCCTCCAGCACACACTTCCCAGGGCCTCGGTCCAGTCCGCTGAAAACGTCTTTTAAGCGAAGGCAGAGCTCTCCTCCCCCTTCCCTCCAGCGCGGCCAAGAGAGCCACGGCCAGGGCCTTTAAAACAAAACGAATGAATGAAGAGCTAGGGCGCAGCTCGGCGGGCTGGGTCTAGATCGAGCCACCCACCGGCTTGTTCCGCTCCAAGACTCGCCGGCGAAGCCCGCTTGGTGCTCCCGGCTTTTCGTGTTTCTCCTCCGCTCGGGCAGGATCTCAGTTGATTCTGGGAGCCTGTGCTCCCCATCCTTCTCCCTCCCCCATCAGTCCCCCTCGCAGACCGAAGAGGGGGTGGCGATGGCGGGGGGTGGGGGGAGAAATAGCTTTTAGAAACCCGATCTGTTGTTTGCGAAACACAATCGCTTTTTTTTTTAAAGCGACAGGGTGTCTAGACGGCCACGTGACGAGGCCGGAGCCGGGCGCGCCACTGCGCAGTGGAACCAGCGGAGCAGAGGGCCGGGGGGGCGGTGGCGGCGGCTGGGGGGCGGGGGAGGAAGGGGGAGGGAAGGGGGCGGGGGCGGGAGGCCTAGTGGGAGGCGGCGAGCCCCGGGCACACTCGGTCTCTTCGCTCGGCGCACGGAGGAGCCTGTCCCCGAGCCGCGCCAGACGAGCCAGCCGGGCGCCGTGCTCGGTCTGCTCGCCTCGCGGGGGAGAGCTGCTCGAGACGGAGCCAGCCCAACGGCGCCGAGCCCCTGAGCACCCAACCCCGGAGCTCCTGAGTCCCCGGCGGCGGCAGAAGGACCCGAACGCCAGGAGACGGCGGACGGGGGACAAGGAGGCTCCGGGGCGCGACGAGGAGATCCTCGGAGGAGAAGGCGGCGAGAGAACCCCGGGGCCTCCTGCCGCCGCCGCCGCCGCCGGGTCGGGGCGAACAGCCCATGCGGGGAGCCCCGGCTGGCAGCCCCTGCCAGAGGAGGGGGCGCCGGCGGCCCGAGCACTAGCGAGCCGCTTGCGCCCGGGAGGGCGAGAGCGCGCCGACCCTCGAGGGGCCCGCCGCCGCCGCCGCGCCGCCCTCCTCCCCCGCGCTGTCAGCCCCGCGGGGTTCAGCGGCGGCCGCGGCATCTTCTGCCTCTGCGTCCCCGCCAGCCCTTAGGAAGTCCCCGACGAGAACCGGGGCCCCCAAGAGAGCTGGAGGGAGGACCAGAGACTCGCCTGAAATACTCAGATGTGGAGGATTGAAGCAACCAAGCCAAAGCTTTCTGTGGATTAAAAAAATACAGATTTTTTTTTTTTGGCAGAAGAAAAGGAGAAGACCAGAGGGGATCTGCAAGAAAAAAAGGGGGGAATGTAACTCGTGGATACGTTTTTCCACCCCTCAAACATCTTGTTCCACTTTGTAAACATTGTCTTTTTTTAAAACCTAGCTGCAGCGGACGCCCCCAGACCTCCGGGATGTGAGAAGGTTGTGTTTTCTTTCTTGGCTTTGCATATTTGGTTCTTAATTTTTGAGAGAGCCTCCTTATTTCGCCAGACATCTCATGCGGGGTGAAGTCCACTCGGCCCCCTTCCCCGAGTCTTCGTGTGCACGGAATTCGAGGAGATCCGGTTACTAAGGATATAGAGGAAAAAAATAAATCGCGTGCCTGTTTTTTTTTTTTTAAATTGCCTGCTTCTCCCCACCCCCAAATTAAGTTGCTTAGCTAGGGGGAAAGAGCCTTTTTTCCTCCCTCCACCGGCCCTGCCGAACGCCTTTCGTTTTTTGCCCCCGCGGATCTTCCATGTAGGAAGCCGAGGCTGGCGAGCCCGACACTCGGGAGCCGCTGCGGGGGGGCGTCTTTTGGTGGAGGCGCCGACCGGGGCAGGCTCGGCCGCCCCCAGGGAAGCGGCGGCCGCGTTTCTCCGGGGCGCGCCGGGGCCCGAGAGCCGCGCAGGGCGCGAGCCTCGCGGGGTGGGGCAGCCGAAGCGCAGGCCCCTGAGCCCCGGCGGGCGCCCGCCGGTCCCCGCGCGCGCCCCGGCCTCCGGGAGACTGGCGCATGCCACGGAGCGCCCCTCGGGCCGCCGCCGCTCCTGCCCGGGCCCCTGCCCCTGCCCCTGTCGCCTGCGCCTGCTGCCCCAACTTGGCGCCCGACTTCTTCATGGTGTGCGGAGGTCATGTTCGCTCCTTAGCCGGCAAACGACTTTTCTCCTCGCCTCCTCGCCCCGCATGTTCAGGACCAAACGATCTGCGCTCGTCCGGCGTCTCTGGAGGAGCCGTGCGCCCGGCGGCGAGGACGAGGAGGAGGGCGCGGGGGGAGGTGGAGGAGAGCCGCGGGGGGAAGGGGCGACGGACGGACGGGCGCATGGGGCTGGCGGCGGCGACGCGGGCAGGGCTGGCTGCTGCATGGGCAAGGCGGTCAGAGGTGCCAAAGGTCACCACCATTCCCATCCCCCAGCCGCGGGCGCCGGCGCGGCCGGGGGCGCCGAGGCGGATCTGAAGGCGCTCACGCACTCGGTGCTCAAGAAACTGAAGGAGCGGCAGCTGGAGCTGCTGCTCCAGGCTGTGGAGTCCCGCGGCGGCACCCGCACCGCGTGCCTCCTGCTGCCCGGCCGCCTGGACTGCAGGTTGGGCCCGGGGACACCCGCCAGCGCACAGCCCACGCAGTCGCCCTCGTCCTATTCACTCCCCCTCCTGCTGTGCAAAGTGTTCAGGTGGCCGGATCTCAGGCATTCCTCGGAAGTCAAGAGGCTGTGTTGCTGTGAATCTTACGGGAAGCTCAACCCCGAGCTGGTGTGCTGCAACCCCCATCACCTTAGCCGGCTCTGCGAACTAGGTAAGAAGTTGTTCTACCCCCACTCTCCTTACCTTCCCCGCGCTCAGTGGTGGAAGGAAAGCCACCACCCCCCACCGTTGTCAACACTCCAGGGGGAAGTGTACATCCCTTCCTAGGAGGAGACCTGGGAAAAAGAAAAGGAACGCGCGGGTAGAGGGGAGACTCGAGGGACATTCCCTGGGGTTCCCTTCCAGTTTTTCTCGTCTGTTGCCCCGAGGGGGGCTTTGAGGACTGCTCTTACACACACTGTACAGACACGCGGTTAAAAACTAGGTACCCTCATTTCCGGATCAGCGGGGGGATGCAGAGAAAAGGGGGGGTCACGCCTCCCTCCCTCCCCCCGGAAAGGCGTTGAGGTGTGTGGCCGAGTTGGATTTGGTCCAAGCCCGCCAAGGAAGGTTGGGAGAAGCAGGAGTTGTAAAGGCTGGAAAGTCTCCTCTCTTTTAGGAAATACGGCGAGTCACGCCAGGCATAAGTGGCCCAGATACAGCCCTGGCCGCACCGCTTTGGGGCTTTGGGGCAAAGAGGGTTAGGATGGGAGGCCGAACTTGATACCCACTCTCAACTTTGCCAGCTGCAGAGTGAAAAGAGAAGCGGCCCGGAGAAGTTAGGTCTCCCCTGTGTTTTCCTTTCTTCCAGCACAGAAGAGCGTAGACTTGTCTGGAGGACTGTGCGCTCCGGCGCCTGCTTGTCGTTGCCACCGCTTACAGCGCTGGGGCCTGGGCTGGGCTTCGGGGCTAAGACCCTGAGCCCATTTCCCCTTATCCTCCCAGCCTCTTCCATCCCTTCCCTTTTCTCCAAGCCTGTGTGCTCGGGGCTGGGGGTGGGAAGGTGAGGTGCACCCGAGGCCGGCGGAGCCGAGTGCCACTAGGCAGCCCCCCTCAGGTTCACCAGGAAAGTTGGGGCCGGTAAAAGGGAATCCCATGCCCCCTTAGCCCCCCGCGCGAGTGTCGAGCGGAGCGGCGGGGGCGGGGGTGAATCGCACCCTTTGGGGGCGGACCGGGGCGGGAAGCAATGGGAGCGGAGGCTGGGGGCTGGGGGTGGGGGGCTTGTAGCCCACCCCCTTCCCGCCCGGTGAACCGTGAAGTGCGCGGCCCGGGCTGAGCCGGTGGTTTCCAGCCGGGCCCGCGGACCGCGGCGGCGACCGCCGCAGACGTGGAGGAGCGGAGCGCCGAGGCTGGCGCCAGGCGGCCTCTTTTGTTTATCTGACAGCTAAATATCAAGGCAATCACCGCCTCGCGGCCCAGCCTCCAACCCCCACAGCTAAGACAAACAGTTGGGCTGAAAGAATGCCTCTGTTATCGTAAGTTTCTATCTCTCTTTCTCATGGCTCGGCCTTTATTTTCTCTTACTTTTTTAATTCCAGAGTCTCCCCCTCCTCCTTACTCCAGATACCCGATGGATTTTCTCAAACCAACAGGTGAGTAGAGGATTTAAAAAATATCCTCACTGTTTTAAATTAGACAGGGAGCCTCTAGAAACCAGGTTTTAAGCCTAGGTAGTGATCTGAGGAGGTGCCAGTCTTCCTCCAAGCTTGTTGGTTTCCTCTGTTGGAAGTTTGGTGGGTTTTTCTGAGTTTTTGTTGTGGCTGGATTTTTTAATTTATGAAGATGTTTCCTAGTTATGCTTTACATTTTGTTTCTTTTCCGTGTAAAGTTATGCGTTACATTTTGTTCCTTTTTGGTGACTGAAGTTGGCTCAGCTGTAACACATGTAAGCTTTGATCCATGCAGAAATGTCTTGGGAGCCAAATAAGATATGTTGGTGGGAAAATTCAAAGTCTTTACTTTGTGAGTGCCAGGAGACTCTGTGGGAAGGTTGAGTAAACAGATGCAGGGCAAGACACTGTTAAAAGGTACAGTGAAGACTGATGTGGAGTGAGGACTTAGAAGATTTTTGAGACCTTTTTCCTCCCAGGTCCAGTCACTTACAAGTCAGCTTTCTCCTCCTCTCTCAGAATTCTTGGTAGGGGTCATAAAAGTTTTTAGCATAGCTCTGCCTGCCTGTTGCTTTGTAACCGGATGGCACCAGGTCAGGGCAGAAGCCCATTGGAGCCTGGCACCAGCCCACTTGTGTTGTCTGCGTTCAACTTCTGGCTGGCAGCAGGAGGGCTCACCCTAAGGAACAGTGGAGGGGAAGAGGGTCAGCAAAGCTGGGACTTAGAGCTGACAACAGAGAGGAGCCCCAGTTTCCTGGAGCCCCTTCTGACCGTGGGAGATTTATTTGCTGAAAGCATGGATTATAACTTTTGCCTTTGTGCCTGTATAGTGGTGTCTGAAAAATGTAAAGCTTGTGACATTTTAATTTTTCCAGGCTTCTGGGAGAAGGAAAAGTGAAGGGTTGGGCACCATTTAGCTCCTGGAATTCTGCAAGCCCTTCTGTGTCATGAGTTCTGGCTGTTGGTCTTTTCCCCCCACTAATTAAAAGTGTTGCTGGGGCGTTGTCATAAATTAAATACTTTAATGAACGGTGTAACCGAAGCCTGTGCTCCACAGCCAGGCCTCCCGGGATGGCTCCCTCACGCTGGGAAGGCGTTGCTGCTTGCCTCAGTGCCTGTCTAATAAGTGGCCTGCAAAGCATGTGATATTTTGCTTTCGATTTACAAAACACCAGATAAATGGTCATTAATGAGGAGATAGCCAGCTCTCTGTATTTGTAACAAACGTTGATTGGAATTTACCAACCTCTGTTTTCTGAAAGAAATGTAACTAGACTGGGATTTTGGCTTAAAAGATTCAAAAATCTCTCATGAGGTTAGTTCTCCAAGGGGCCATCTCTGCCCTGTATTTGTTTTTCCTTTAGTAGTCTTTAAATTAGAAGGTTTTCCTTAAAAGAGATGGAACAGTCACCCTGGCTCCAGGGGTAAAGGCTGTGTTCCCAGAAACCTAAAAAGAAAGGAAGGGCCGCATTCTATTGGGTTTCCTGCAAAGATACGGATAAATCTTTTCGTGGGATTTAAGCAGTAGTTCTGCCAAGCCAGACCTCATTTTCGGTGTGTGGAGTGATATATTTATTCATTAGCAAGTGTTGACATTAGGTAGCAAAATGTGTGTAAACAGAGAAGCCACAAAGACAGGAATGTGCCATTTCCAAGGGGGAGAAAAGTTCTCCGGATCAGTCAATAGGAAGTGATTAACCTGCCAATCGGAAATTCAAGCAGCTGGTTACTCACCCAAAACGTTTTGTTTAAAACAAAAAGAAATGAGAAAAGGCATAGCTGTGGAGGACCACGGGGGCTGGAACAGACCAAGCAGCCTTGAAAGGGATTGTCTTGATGCATTGGAGGGTGGCCAGGTCCTGGACTGGAGGTACCCTAGGGACAAAGAGTGGGTGGGGCTGGGGGAGGGGGTCCCAGGACAGGTCTGGGACTGGTTTTGCTGGTGTTGAGGGCAGACACCCAGATGGGTGCTGCTGCCCCAGGTTTTTCACCCCTGCCCTGTGTATGGGGAGTGAGCTGCCTGAGAATTTAGAAGCCTGCTCACATTCTTAAATTTCTAAGCCCCAAGTTGAATTTTTTGGTCTTGGATTACTAGGTGCGAACCAGGCATAAGATTTTACAGTGGACAACTGTTAAAATCCTAACTGCTGGCCAAGCTAAGGGAATCCTTTCCGTGAAGTCTGCAGCTCGGGAAGGAGCGCTAGGTAGGAGGAAGGGGGCTGGGACCTGGTATCCCTGCAGCCTTTGGAGGCTCAAGACTGGGAGTGCCACTTTGTTATGGTTAAAATCACTCCACTGCAGCCTCGGGGAGGGCCTGGCCTTTGTGTACTTGGGTGCTGAGTGGTCCTAGGCTAGCAGGGTCCTCAGGGAAGGATAGTTAGGTATGGCTGAACCTAGAGGCTGTAACTCATGGCTGTCAGAAGTCAGGAAGAGCCCTCATCTCATAAGGCATAAGAATATACCCTGGAAAATAGATTGCAGTTTATGGAGGGGGATGTGGGTCAGGTTGGGCACGGGGTTGCTGTGTGGACTCTGCTTTCTGTGTTCTCTGGATATCATGGTCTGAAAGGCTTGAAGAATGGTGTGGGGGGTGTTGCTGGCTGAGCTCCACGGGCTTGGGCCAGGGAATCCAGGTGGTGGCCAGTGCCCAGTGGCAGATGGAGGCTCCAAAGCCTCGTAACGAAGTCTGGCATCTTGACTGGAGATCTTGCCTTGTCTTTGCTTCTTAACCCAAGATCACTCACTTAACTTTTCCAGGCCTTGTTTTAAATCCAGCTGATGAAAGTGTTAGATGAGATGATTCATTAAGTCAGTCATTCATTGGTTCATTCATTCATTCTGCAGCCCTGAGGCTGTCCCAGTTTTAAAAGTCTGATGAGTCCAATCCGGTGGTCAAGGGTTCATTTGAGTTCTGGGTTGGAAGAACTATCTGAGGCCGAGCCTGGGCACTTGGGACTCGGGGTGTATTGGGGTGAGGAGTTCCCTCTGCCCTCAACAATGTTTGGGAGACTCAGAAATTGATCGGAATAGCCTGGCTCTCCAGGAACATTCTCTTGGGAAGAGAAACTTAGTGGGACTCCCAACTGCCTCTCCTTGTGCCAATTCTCAGCAGTCCATACTTTGGATGCTCCATGGTCTTGGATTTTTATGGCTTCTGTTGGAGCTGCCAGGAGAAGAGAATGAGTTTTCTTCTTCCACAGAACCTAGCACTCACTAGATGCTTGATAATAGTTAGTGGTGGTAAGAGCTGGGAATGACCTAGAGCTTCTGGAGTCCCCCAGCCTGGCTTTGGGGAGGGAGAAGCATAGCCAGAAGTTGCGATCTTGACTTTGAAATCTATCTCTTGGGCTCTTTTCTGTGGATGAGGGGCCAAGGTGTGGCCCCTCTGACCTTTACCATCCTGACAGCATCTTGAGGCTAATCTGGGTACTGAAGACTGTCTTGTCTTTGTCCTCATCTCACCTGGCACCTGGTGGGGGAGGGAGAACCCTGGGATAGGAACTGGTCTCTGGAGTGTGGCCCACCTCACTGGGTGGCCTCTTGGGCTAGTGAGTGATGCTTCAGTTTACCTGAATGCATGTCGAACAGGTATACTTTGCTACCTCACAGGGGTAGTAGGCAGGCCTAATTAATGTTTGTAATTCCCTCCTGAGATCAAAGGCACTGCAGAAGGGCAGAGCACCGTTTCATAAAAACGCTTGTGGTTGCCAGTGTGGAGCTGGCTTACCTTTGATCTGAGACAGGCTGACACCCTATGGCCCCATCTCTGCTCTGAGATGCTGGGCTTTTCCTTTGAAACACACCTTGCTCCTGGGATTCAGCCAGCCAGAGCTCAGTGGGGAGTGGGCGTGGATAAGTCATCCTGTTTAATGTGGGGGGTATCCTCTGTTTGGGAGTGGGTAGCCGGCAGGGTTGAGAAGCCTATCTCTAGAACTCAGTGAAGGCCATCAAAGTAGTTTTGAAAGTGCCGGCTATATACACCATTTAACAAAGAACGCCACTTCCTGCCTGTCTATTGTTTTCCATTTGATTAAGTGTATCCTGTAAAACTGTATATTCCTGTTAGGAATTATACTTTACCCTGATGAAACGAGATTACACACACAGTCTTCTCTCTCCCCTGCTGCCACTCCTCCTCCTCCTCCTTATTGCTGTTTAGGAGAGTTCTTGAAAAGTTATTCTTCCAGCCCCAGAGAGAATGTCAAGGGAAAGCAGTGGAGGGAGAGACCCTGGATTAGAGAGGGCGGGCAGCAGCAGCTCAGGGGTGGTTTGGGGCTTTCTGAAGGCCAGACTTTGTCCCATGCCTTCTGTTTATCAGGAAGTGGAGGCAGGTGCTGCCTCTAACAGGCTCCCACGGCTCCTTGCCTCAGACTGGTCTTGGGTTTGGCCGCTACGCTTGCCTGCATGGCCCAGTCCTTCCAGTTGGAAACTGGCGACGCACAGCCCAGGAACATCCTTGAGGGGCCCTGGGATGCATTCTGCATCGTCCGAGCTGGTGTGTTTTGCTGCTGTACTGGGTCACCTTTCTGGAGCCAGGCTCTGTGTGGACTTCACTAGGCTTGGCATTGGGAGTGGTGAATGATAAGCTGATGGAGTCTTGTGTATTTTTGTTTCATAGGGCGAATTAGGTGTGGTTCATGGGCACTATTTTCTATTTTACTTGTTTGGAGGGAGGTTGTGAGTCTGTTTCTGAGCTGGAACTGCCCTTATTTTTGTTGACATGCCGGCCCCCATGCCTGAACTGCTGAGAGTGCCAGAGAAGTTGGAGAGAAGCTTAGGTTCTGGTTAGGGCAGAGACAGGACCTGAGTGCAAAATATCAGTAAAGACCGTGGAAGAAAACGCCAAGTGCTGGGTGCCAGAAAGGAATTTGCAGGTCTGGGGTTGTCTGGGAAGGCTTCCAAAGATGGGGGTTTGGACTGGCCTGGAACAAGGAGGTAGAATGTCTTCCCTCCGGCTCCAAGCATGCCAGGGCCCTGAGAATGTACTGTCTTGACCTGGCGTTGGCTACACAGGTGTCCACATGAGTAAAACTCATCGACTCTTAATTCAGATTTAGATGCTTTGCTGTACTTAAGATACACCTCAGTTAAAAAGGAAAAAGAAACCCCGCAGCCCAGCACCAGTCTTGAGACAGAAAGTTCCTAAAGAACTGGAAGATCTGTTTTTAAAAAATAAGAGCAATTATTGGGACGTATGAAAAAAACTGGAATAGAGTTTGCAACCTTTCCATTAATGTTACATTTCTTGAACTTGATAATTGCACTTAAGGTGGTTACGTGAATATCCTTGTTCTTAGGAAATGTACATGGAAGTATTAGGTGTTCAAGGAGCATGAAGTAGACGAACTCAAGTGTCCAGAAGATGGATTGATAAATAGATAGACAGACAGACTGATTGATGAATAGCTAGATAGAATGATATGGCAAATGTGGCAGAATGTTAAAATTGGTAGATGTGGTTATGTGGGTAGTAGGGGTATGTTGGAGTTCTGTGTATGGGATTTGTTTTATTTTTGTAACTGTCCTATAAGTTTGAAAGTATTTCAAAGTAAAAAGTGTAAAAATTAAAAAAAAGAAAAAGATGAGAGCAGATACCTGGCTATGGGAGCTGCAGAGAGGCCACTGGATCCAAGCAAGGAGGCTTTTCCCATGATTTTCTTTGCTAAAGATTGGAGAGAGTTGGGGAGAGGGGAGCAGCCACGGTTTAGAAAGTTGAGCCCAGACCACCTTTGACCTTGGGAACTACCTGGTTTCCTCAATGGGGGCCTTGTAATAAAAGGAATTCCAGCTAGTTGGTGACTGTGCCTTACTCAACTAATGATTAACTGGCCACCTGGAGCCCAGACAGTGACAGGGTGCCTGGATCTGCCTTGGGATGGGGGGCGAAGCCCCAGCAGACATTAATCAGCATCGTGGCTGCAAGTCAGCCCTATGGAATGTGTGGTCTCTCTAATGCTGTTTAGAATGTACTTAAAAATTAATCTTGGTGTTTTCACTTATTTATGCATTTATTTATTTGTCTCCCCTTTTCAAACCCACAGCAGACTGTCCAGATGCTGTGCCTTCCTCCGCTGAAACAGGGGGAATGAATTACCTGGCCCCTGGGGGGCTTTCAGGTAAGACATTTTCTCTTACTTTCCTGGCAGTTCCAAGTACCTTGAAATCACCGGAGACTGGTGGAGTGGGGGCAGCCTTCTGCCACCCCCAGTGGTCTGGAATGAATTCTCGTTTAATGCATGTTAAATTGGATGGATCCTCGCTGGCTCTGGTGCCTTTTGGCTTGTGCTCTTGCAGTCCTTTACACGTCAGAACTCTGGGCCCGGCCGATAGATGGGGAAACGGGAGCAAGTGGGGGCCTGGTTTTGTGCCATGAAGTGTTTCGTGGTTGTGTTCAAGCAGCTTGGCTTGGGGGCTGCCACTTCAGTGACTTTGGTGTCATCAGAATGTAAGTTTAAGTTCTCTCTTTTTGAATTTTTTTTTTTTTTGCCCTTGCCCTACGTGCATAGCGCCTTGATGGGGCTGGTTCCACCTTTCAAGATCTTGTTGAAGGCAGATCCCAGGTGTAGGCTGGGAGTTCAGAGAAGCTGTCCTTTAAGCTGTGGGATTCTGTAGCACGAGTCTGGGGACGAAGCAGCTGAGTGGTGGGCACTGCGGACAGCAGGAGCTCTACCTGCTCCCCAGGGCCCAGATGTGGGAGGGAGGGCGTGCAATGCCAGTGTCCCTCGGGTGGTTTATGGGGTTGGATGAGGTGGGCATCGCTGTCCCTGAGGGATTTGAGAGGAAGGCGATAGGTAGAGAAACTCGTTGGCAGTGTAAGTGGGAGGCATTTTTAGTTTTTTCCAAAGACATCCTTTCTCCTCCTGTTTTTCCCACTGCAATATATCATCACTGGATTTTCTAAGAACTAGCTGAGGCAAGAGTGAAAGTAATCCAGAAAAAAAAATGAAAAGTTAATCAGAGTACAGGGCATTTGGAACTTCTTGCCTTTAGGACATGAGTGTGGGGTCATGGCAGCTCAGGTGGAAGCTGTAAAATTGTCTTAGGGGGCACCCTCTTGGTGAGGTGACCTGACGAATTTGTCTGGTATTGCCACCGCGCATGGCCTGGGCTCAGTTCATTTCGGACATTTCCCTCCCCAGTCCTCTCCAGGAATTGAGCCTGCTAAGAATGTCTTTGGGGAGACCCTGTTTGTTTTTATTTCAGCGCAATATATACTCTGGACTATTATCTGAGAAAGACAGTATTGTTTACTCAAAGCTCCTAATGAGAATTGAGCAGGAAAAAGAAGGATCTAGAGAAGAGGGGGGTGTGGGGGTGGGGGGAGGTGGCCCCGAGCTTTGGGGAGGGAGAAGACACAGCAGCATGAGAAACGGCTTCTCTGCTTTCTAAGGCTGAGCGAGTTCCCAGAGAAAGAAGGCCAAGGCGAGGAAAGGGTCTGTGCAAAAGAACACAGGCAGGATGTTGTTAGATAGCTGTATTTTTTAAATCCTGAGGGTGCAGGGAGGAGCCCTGGCCCCGCTGAACCACATGAAATAAGCAAGGGAAGTGGTCGCTTTTTCGGAAGGTTTGTCTGCTTGATAACATCTTGTCTGTCTCCTCTCTTGGAGGAAATGACGACATCAGGCTGAGAGCTAAGCAGTGTGACCCGGACAGCCCCTTCTGAGATAGGTGGGCTTTTTGTTCCAGTCCTAGAGAGAAACTAGAGATAAAACAATTACTAACTATTCCCCCCTCCACCAAGGTAATTGCAGCCATTTAGATTAATGAGCTGCAAGGAAGGCATGGGGGGTCTGAAGGGACTGCGTGGTTTAGCCAAACTGCATAAAAAATGAAGAACCC
>PVKY010004948.1:0-18313 GCA_004027775.1 Bradypus variegatus
AGCAGGGAACTGAAGTTGGGAAACTTGCCTGAGAGCTGCAATCATCGTCAGACCCAGAGGACTCGTCCACAAAGGGCACGTTGCTGATCTGCATGGCTCTCTGCAAAACAGGTGCCCCCCACCCCTTGCAGTTCCTGCTCTAAACAGACAAGTGCTCCAACAGGCTATGGACCCTGGAAGACCCTTCCTGGCCTCACTCCTGTGACCTCACCACAATGCTTCTCCTTATGCCTCCCACCCCCACCCATCATCTTCTATTGTCTCCAAAGGTGCTGTCCCATCCAGGCCAAACACCTGGCTGCTATGACTCTCACTGTCTGCCACCAGGGAGCCAGAAAGTCATGCCATAGGCCAAGTGTGGGAGAGGGCTTTCAAAATGTGTGTGGACATCAGCAAAAATTTAAAAAGACTCTGAATGTTGGTGAGAGTATGGGGGAAAGGAGAGCTGTAGTATGATAAAGGCTTTTTAGAAGGTAATTGGATAGTACCTATCAACATTTAAAACACACATTTGCCCAGAAATTCCACCTGTAGGAGGCTATCCTACAGAAATGTGTATAACTGCACAAAGGCCTATTTTCCCAATGATGTTCATCACATTAATTTTAGAGAAAAAGAGGGGTTGGACCTCAGTCAAGATCATGGCAGTTATGGTGCATCAATACCAAAGAGCACTGAACAGCAATCTAAAGGAGAGGAGGAGCTGCACGTGGAGGTACAGAAGGGTACCCTTGGTGTGCATGGAGTGGAGGGAGATGAATCTGTAAATGCACCAATGATTAGGGCGTCTTGCAGCACACACACCAAACCATTAATTGATAACTGTCTCCCAGAAGAAATAGGAATTAGGGAAAAGCAATGTGCGGAAATTTCACTTCTGGCTTTTTATTCTTCTATAATTTTCTTTTTAACAAAGTATTGCTGTTATAATTTCAAAAAACCAACAAGAAAAAGAGAAACAAAAAGATATATGAAAACATCGTGCTGCAGGGCTCACTCCAATCAAGATGGCAGAGTGAGATGCTTCAGGGCTCCATCCTCCCAAGAAGCTTTGAATGACCATTACAAACTGGCAGAAACATCTTTCTCAATGCTCCAGAAAACAATTACAGGGCTGCAGTAATGGGGTGAGTGCCAAAGAAAGAAAAGGCTACTTAAAAGCAGTAAGATCTCAGGATGCCCTGGCTGGCTCCTCCCACATCCCGTCACTGGCTCAGTGCAGAGCTGGCCCAAGCTCCCGGTGCAGATCCCTGGTTCTTGGGAGCATGGATGTCTGGCCCAGTTTGTCTAGTGGTGGCCTAAGGGATGCACCGTCCCAGAATTTGCCCTGCATGTAGAAGGCAGTTAACAGAAGTCTCCTACAGAACACTGTGGGCAAGCAGTCAAGTGGCTAACTGGAGCAAGGGATTGCTGGCTATAGGACATACATCATAGTGCCCAGGACCATGAGGAAATTGTTTCATAAGGAAGGAGGAACATTCATATCTATATAATAAGGTGGGGGGGGTAGTTCCCAGGGCCAGATGCACATGCCCAAGAAAAGATGAATGCGCAGAAAGAATCTGGGAGGCCCTGACGCTTTGGACTGGGAAAGGTATTTTCTTTCTTCCTTTTTTTTTGGCTAGTTTGTGGTACTAAAGGAAAGCTCTGGCATAACACTAGCTAGCTGGGTACAAACTTAAGAAACAAATGCCTCAGAGTCTAAATTCCAGTGAAAACTCAGTAAAATATCAAAATGTCCAAGTTCCAACAAAACATACAAAGACATGATGGCTTAGACAGAGAATAAGATTAAAGCATTAGAAACCATCTATGAGGAGAACCAGACCTGGGATACACCTAACAAAGCCTTAAGAAATGATCTGAAATATGCCGAAAGAGCTAAAGGAAAACATGGACAAAGAACTAAAAGAAATCAGCAAAACAACAGATGAACACAAAGAGAATATCAATAGAGAGACGGAAATTCTGAAAAGGAACCAAACAAAGATGAATGAAGACCATAGTAACAAAAATAAAAAACTCCCTAGAGAGGCATGCTGGCTGAAATGGCTATATTCATAATGAACTGAAAAATACATATTCCTAGGTGAAGAGTTTATCTGTGTGGATTGGCATTTTATTTTTTCACTCAGAGTTAGCCTCTGTTGGAGACTGGATCATGCCCTCCACAGAAGGCATGTTCAGGTTCCAACCCTGGTCCTGTGGGTATGAACCTATTTGTAAGTATGACCATTGAAGATGCTATTAGTTACGGTGTGTCCAAACTGAATAAAGGTGGGCCTTAATCCAATATGGCTGAAGTCTTAAAAAGCAACAGAAATTGGACACAGAAAAAGACGCCAAGGGGAGCAACCAGGGCAGGAAGTCAACAGAACCTGGAAGAGAAAGAAGATGCTGCCATGTGTACTGCTATGTGACAGAAAAGCCAAAGACCAAGATCACAGGCAGCCAGCCCCACAATGCCACAGTCTTCAGGGAGAAAGCATTGCCTTGCTAATGCCTTGATTTTGGACTTCTCCTAGCCTCAAAATCATGAGCCAATAAACTTCTGTTATTAAGCCAAAAAAAAAAAAGATTCCCTAGAGAGTTTCAACAGCAGATTGGAGGTGGCCGAAGAAAGAATCATTGAACTTAAAGACCATTGAAATCATCCAGACTGAGGAGCAGAAAAAAGAAAGAATGAAGAAAAGTGAACAGAGCCTGAGGAAACTCTGGGGCATCATCAAGCTTACCAATACACACATTATGGGAGTCCCAGAAGATAAGAAAGGACAGAGAAAATATTCAAAGAAATAAAGGCTGAAAACTTCCCAAATGTAATGAAACGTATGAATATACACATCCAAGATGCTCAATAAACTCCAAACAATATAACCCCAATAGATCCATACCATGATGTATTATAATGAAACAGTTGAATACCAAAGATAGAGAATTCTGAAAGCCACAAGAGAGAAGCAACATGTCACATACAAAGGAGTCTCAATAAGATTAAATGCCAGTTTCTCATTGGAAACCATGGAGGCAACATGGCAGTGAGATGATATATTTAAAGTGCTGGAAGTAAAAAACTGCCACCCAAGAATTCTATATCTGGCAACACACTCATTCAAAAATAAGAGATTATGACACTCCCATATAAACAAAAACTATGGGACTTTGTCACCACCAGATCAGCTACACAAGAGATGCTAAAGAGAGTTCTGCAGGTTGAAAGGTAAGGACACTAGACAGTAGATCAAAACCATGTGAAGAAATAAGGATCTCCATTTAGATTAATAACATGGGTAAATATAAATGCCAGTACTATGTATTTTTGGTTTTTAACTCCACATTTTACTTCCTATAGGATCTAAAAAGCAAATGCATTAAATAGAATGAAAAAAAAAACAGTGGTTTGGGGCTCATAAGGTATAAGCATGCAATTTGTGACAAGAATTACACATAAAGGTGGGGAAACAGAGGGGTATAGAAACATAATTTGTGTATACGTATTATTGGAGTTAATTTAGTACCAAAGCATATGAGAGTATTATAGATTTAGGATGTTAAATTTAAACTCCATGGTAACTACAAAGAAGATATAGAGTCTGCAAGCTCAAAGAGACAGAAAGTTGCGTACTGGTTGCCAGGGGAGAGAGATAGGAGGAATGGGGAATTAGTGCAAAATGGGCACAGAGCTTCTGTTTGGGGAGATGGGAAAGTTTAAGTAATAGAAGGTGGTTAGGGCACCAAAACATTGTGAATGTGATTAATCCCACTGAATGGTATACTTCGGAGTGGTTGAGATGGGAAAGTTTACGTTGTATTTATGTTCCCACAATTACAAAAAAAAAAAAAAAAGCAACTCAAGAGACAATGACAATTAAAGGCAATTCATGATCCTGGACAAGATCTAACAAGGAAGGAGAGAAGGCTGTAAAGGACATCATTGGGACATATGAAAAACCTGGAATATAGACTGTAAGCTCTGTATCAATGTTAAATTTCTTGAACTTAACAATTTGGGTAGATATATAAGTGAATATTTTGTTCTTAGAAAATGTACATGGCAATATTAAGTGTTCAAGAAGCATGATGTATACAACCTACACTCAAATGTTCAGAAAATGGATGGATGGATGGATGAAGGGAAAGAAGGGGGAGGGGAGGGGAGGAGAAAGAAAGGAAAGGGAAAGAAGGGATGGAGGGAGGATATGGCAAATGTGGCAAAATGTTAAAATTGGTGCGTCTGGCTGTCTGGGGGATAGGGGTATGTTGGAGTTCTCTGCTTGAGGTTTGTATTCTTTTTGTAACTGGCTTATAATTTTGAAAGTATTTCAAATTTAAAAATTAATAAAAACATATGTTGGAGAGAACCTAAGATGGTGACTAGGTGAGATAGGGCAAAAAAACACCTCTGTGAAAAATACTAGATAAAAACCAGAAAGTGACCCAGAATACCAGTTCCAGAGTAGAATCAGCCAGACAAGGTCTGCTAAATCTACAGGGACCATGCATTTGCTGAAACCAGGAGTCTGCCTTCTGAAACGAGTGAGTGAGCCAGCTGAAAGTCCCTTGGCCATGCTGTGGTGTGGGGAAACAGTGGGTTGGTGTTTGGAGATGGACTAGTTCTTTAAAAAAAAAAAAAAAAGCCCGGGAGCAGCTGCAGATAAGACAGGGAGAGCCACGCAGTGAAGCATGGCAGGAGTGGGCTGCGCTAACACCTCGGTGTCTGGCATGGAGGAAAACCCTTCCCACACCCACTGCTGACTGTCTCAGGCCCAGGGGAGCAAAGGGGATCCAAAGGGTGAACGGACTGTATGACTTGCAGCCATCTCCCCAGCGGGCGGGGGACGCTCCTGCCCGGGGCCGGGCCTGCAGCCCAGAGTCGTGCCGGGAAGCCCAGTGTAATGGGGAGTCTTTCCTGCAGCACTGCGCATGTGCCACAGTGTCAGCTGTGGACAGTGGCCCTTAATACACCCATGGCTGATTGTCCCGGAGCTGGGAGGATGGCGCTGTGTGGAACAGGGGAAGTTAACGCATCCCATTCAACCATCTTTGAAGCAGGCTGGGAGCACCCCTTCACAGCCCAGCGACCCAGGGCTTCCCTGGAGGCCGGCTCACATTTGGGAGGTGGCATGGCCTTCCCTCAGCAGAGGTCCTGGAAGAGCACAGCAGGGAAGGGGGACCCGCTCAGAAATCCCAGGGAACCTATGCCACTACTAAGGACTTGTAGGTCAGCGGCAGACAACAGCCTTAAATCTCTGGGAACACCTGGGAGGTTTGATTATTAAAGCTGCCTTTCCTCCCTAACTGCTCAGACACATGCTCCTCATTCAAGGCGGACAGCACCAACAACACATCCAAATTAAGTGCACCAATTGGACCCCACAAGAGTCAGATCCCCACATACGACAAACACAAAGTTGGGGAGAACTGACTTGAGGGGAATAGGTGACTCGTGGACGCCATCTGCTGGTTAGATAAAGTGTACACCACCAAGCTGCAGTTCTGAGAACAAGTAAAGCAAATGCCAAGAGGCCAAAAACAACAGAAAATCTTAAAGCATATGATAAAACCAGATGATACGGAGAACCTAAACCCAAACACCCAAATCAAAAGATCAGAAGACACACAGTACTTGGCACAATTAACCAAAGAACTACAGACAGGCAACAAGAGCATGGCTCAGGATATAAAGGACATAAGGAAGACCCTAGAAGAGCATAAAGAAGAAATTGCAAGAATAAATAAAAAAACAGAAGATCTTATGGAAATTAAAGAAACTGTAAGCCAAATTAAAAAGACTCTGGATACTCATAATACAAGATTAGAGGAAGCTGAACAACAACTCAGCCTCCTCAAGGACCACAGAACAGAAAATGAGGGAACAAAAGAAAAGAATCGGGAAAAAAATCGAAAAAATCGAAATGGATCTCGGGGATATGACAGATAAAATAAAACGTCCAAATTTAAGACTTGCTGGTGTCTCAGAAGGGGAAGAGAAGAGTGGGGGGGGGTCTGGAAGGAGTATTCAGGGAGATTGTTGGGGAAAACTACCCAAACCTTCTACACAATATAAATACACAAAGCACGGATGCCCAGTGAACTCCAAATGGAATAAATCCAAATAAACCCACTCCAAGACATATTCTTATCAGACTGTCGGATGCTGAGGAGATTCTGAAAGCAGCGAGAGAGGATCGGTTCACCACATACAAGGGAGACAGCATGGGACTGAGTGGTGACTGCTCAGTGGCTGCCGTGGAGGCAAGGGGGCAGTGGCATGACATATTTGGAATTCTGAGAGAGAAAAATTTCCAGCCAGGAATACTTTATCCAGCAAAACTTTCCTTCAAATTTGAGGGAGAGCTTAAATTTTTCACAGACAAACACATGCTGAGAGATTTTGCTAGTAAAAGACCTGCCCTGCTTCAGATGCAAGGGGGAGCCCTACCGACAGAGAAACAAAGAAAGGAGAGAGAGATACAGAAAATTTTAACAGATATGTATAGAATATTACATCCCAGGTCACCGGGACACACATGCTTCTCTAGTGATCACATATCTTTCTCCAGAATGGACTGTATGCTGGGACATAAAAACAAGCCTCAATAAATTAAAAAAAAATGAATTTGTTCAAAGCACATTCTCTGACCACAATGGAATACAAATAGCAGTCAATAACCAACAGAGACTTGGAGAAATCACAAACACTTGGAGGATAAAAATGAGGGGGAGATAAAAACATTCCTGGATAATCAAAAGCAGAGGGACTTCATCACCAGTAATCAGTCTTATAAGAAATGCTAAAAGGAGTTGAGCAGGCTGAAAGGAAGGGACACTAAACAATTGACTGAAACTACATGAAGAAATAAAGATTTCCACTAAAGATTACATGATAAATATAAATACCAATACTACTGTATTTTTGATTTATAACTCCACTATTTACTTCCTACAGGATCTAAAATACATAAACTGTAATGACAAAAAAAATGTTGCAACACACTATATGTTTTTTGTTTAAAAACGTGTAAGATGTGAACGGAAGCATATGTATATGTTTGAACACATATAAAAAAAATTCTGGAAGGAAAGCTACTGCCCTCTGGGACATGGGAAGCGGGGCAAACATGAGGAAAGAAGGGAGCAGGGATGCAGCAGGCATAGGTTTAACCTTTAACTTTTACTTTGTCCACATTCATATTGATTCAAATTTTTGTCAATGTGTAATTTCTACAATAAAAATCTAATAAAGATAAATGATCAAATTAAAGTGAATATGTGTGGGCTGAGCTTCTAGAGCAGAGTCATGTGGGTACAGAAACCTGACCCTGAAGCCCCACCCCAGCCACTGCATGTGGAGACAGGGGGATCTCTCCCGGTGTGGATAGCCCCTCTTTGGGCAGCAGCTCCTTACCCCCTTCAGGGCTGTGTAGACAGGCACAGTGACATTCTTATAGATAAGTCCAGAGAAGGGCCCAGGGGATGCAAGGGCAGGAGGGCTGGAGGCTGAAGGAGAGAAAAGAAGGCTGAGATAAGGGCATGCGGTTGGCAGGGAACTGGGCACAGTGAGGAGATCCATGCAGTCAGCGTTCCCTAAAAGAGCTCCCCAGGAGAGCAGACAGGGTGCCCCGTCTCAGGAGAGCAGTCAAGGTTTTCTTCAACTTCTCTCCTTCCTTTCCATTCTCCTTGACTCCCTTTGGGGACCAGGATCCCAATGCAGGAGAGTACCCATTGCAATGGAATCCCAAAGCCTTGCCCTTTAACCATTTTATCTCTGTAAGGCTTGCAATGTGTCCTGCTGGGATGAGTTAAAAATCATGCGACTATAGGGCTCTCACATCTCACATTCTATGGCTGGCCAGTGACTGGAGAGCCAGGGGGGATGGGAGTGGCACCTTCAGGGGGTCCTCCCACACAAGCCCACGCACTACAGAAGGCTAGCCTGGCGGGGGGTGGGGGTGGGGGGTGCGGGGGCGGGGAGCTGGGCTCGAGGACTGCCTTAAAGGCCCTTTTCAGCTCTGCGATTGGCTACAATCCCTTCTCACACCTGGCAGGTGAGGAACTGAATATGCATGACTTCCTTCCCAAGATAGCCCTTGCTGCCTAATTTCATCTGAACTTCACCTGTTGGGAGAGGGAAGTGGGTGCCACATGACCCTTGCTCCCAGTCTCCTCCCCCCACGCCCACCCAGCCCACCTTCGCCCTCACTTGGCGCTCACCGCAGCAGGAGACATTACTTCTGGGAGATGCATCTGAGAGTCGCATGCCCGATGTGGCCACAGCATAAATACGGCTCTCCTGGAATGAGAGGTCCGGGGGCGGGGGGGAGCGATCAGGGGCTCAGTCAAGGCCCAGGACTGTGCTCACCCCTCACCCTCCTGGGGCACAGAGGATAAAGCCCAGCTTAGGAGTTTGTCAGACCTGGGTCCACATCCAGGCTTGACCAATTACTGGCTCAGGAATCTTGGACAAGTTACATCGTAACTGAGACGTTAAGAATTAAACAATTATGATTACTGAATCATTATATAAATGTTTTTCTTTCTATATTGTAGAATAGGCAGAAGTTAATATCTGAAATTACTGAAACTCAACCAGTCTCACACCTGCTTATATTTACTATTGTAATGGTTATTCCAGCCTAGTCTCAGCCTTGTGTATACTTGTAAGAAAAGGATAAGTTTAGCTTTCGCATAGAGACAGCATGGAATAAAAATGGAGGCAGAGCCGGCTTAAACAAGCCCTGTGGTAAAGGGAAGAAGGAGAGAATTCATGCCATCTCCTTATCTGAAATGGTAACCTTGGTTACTGGAATGTAAAGAGATATGAGGTAAAATCAGAGGCGGGAACTCCCAGCAGGAAGTTTAAACTAAATAAAGTCTCTCGAATAGGCTGATCAATTCAAAATCTCAATGATGAGCTAGTTGGCTCTCTCGGATAGGCTGTACAAGTTAAAAACTCAGAGATGGGCTAGTTAGTTCTTTCGGATAGGCTGTAACCTCTGTAGTACCCAGCCAGTGGGGAAACAGGGGAGGGACTTGCGCATTAGGAGTAGGGGGTTAAAAGGTCGCCATTCTCTTTCTCCGGCGCACCAGCCTACCGCGTGTTCGGCTGTGTGCCCTTTCTTGCAAGATCGTAAATAAATTCTTTTCTCCTCCAGAACCGAGTGAGCGTTTATTCCCTTACAGGTACCGCTCTATTTCTCACATACTTACTATTGTAATGATAACAACTCCATCCCCTTTGTTTGAATCCATAAAAACCCTGAACTCCTTAGATTCAGGGAGAGAGATTTGGGGGCTGATAGGCCTTCTGCTCTTCTGTTTCATGTGTAGCAGTAATTCTTTCTCTTTTTGAAACTCAGGTGTCATGGATTGGCCGTTATACGCATTGGGCAGAGAACCCATCGCTTTTGTCTGGTATCCCTTTGGCGACCCAAGAAGTGACAACAATTCCTAAGGAGTCCGACTGCCTGAAGTTTGGAGCCCCAGCAAGACAGGTAAATGCAGTAATAGGGCCTTTTGTGGCCGCTAGACTCTTTTAGTCTAGAGGCTCAGCAATTGGGCTTTTCTTTGGCGGCACTCCAGACCCTCAGCGCCTTAAAAATCAAAAAAAGCTTCAAAAGCTCCTCCTCTGTGTCCCTCTTTATCAGAGGTAAAAGACCCTGAGATAGAAATGGTCTCTCCCAAACCCAACAGGGTACTCAATTTGGCCAGGGCTGCTCTTTAAAACTAGCAGCAGAGCCACAAGCAAAGCTTCTACCCCTCTGGTAAGTGCCTATAGGAATAGACAAATGAGAAGGCATGAGAGGATTTATAGTATTCAGACATACAAGAAAAAGATGAAAATGTAGGGTTCAAATTAGTGAGTTTTATATCTCTATGTTTCTAGGGTTTTTGTATGTCTTAACTTTCTATTTATGTCTGTTTGTGCAGTGTACACTTTCCTGCCTCCAGATGATAATATCAAATTGGCAAACAAAAATTCTTAAAAGAGCTCTATTCAAATCGCTTAAGGATAAACAAGCACATATATAAAATATATAAATATAAATATATATAAATATAAATAAATAAATATATATATATAAGTATTCCTGGAGTCCCAAAAAGAAAACAAAAACTCTCCAGCCACCAGGGTTCAAAGCCTTAGTTTTTGTAATTACTATAAACAAACCTGGACACTGGAAAGAAAGGGCTGCCTGGAATTTCCTGAAGGCAGTAGAGGGCTGCCTCCGGAAAGGCAAAGACTTTTTCTAATTGTCTGGGTCACAGCTTTAGGTGAAATAGATCTATAATTGGAAACAATTAAAAGGGCACAGGAACTCTCAATCAACATTAAGACCACCTTAGGGGTCTTAAATCCCACCACCTTCTTTTAAAACTGGCCTCATTCTTTCTGTCTCACCTATCTCTGCCCCCAGGGCCTAGCCAGCTAAGGCCGCTGTAGAGGAAGGGTTGGTGCAGACAGATGGGGGAAGGTAGGCTTGGTTTAGAATTCTTTCCACTGGGTCTGGAGATGAGAAATGGTGGGCACAGAAGAAGTATGGAATATGTCATGTCTGTTCTAAGAGAATTCCTGAATTTAAAATTATTTTTTTCAGTAATACCTGTGCAACAGTAACCACACATGCTGGTTTGAATCAGTTACATACCCCAGAAAAGACTGTTCTTTTAATCCAATTTTATGGGGGCAGACTTATTGTGGGTGGGATCTTTTGATTAGGTTTTTCCATGGAGATATGACCCACCCATTCAAGGTGGGTCTTAATTAGTTCACTGGATTCCTCAAGAGATGCTTAGAGAGAGAACACCAAGAGACGTTATGAAGATGTATGGAGATGGCCACTGAAACAAGAACCAGGAGAAAAGCTAAGAGATGAAATCCAGAGTTTGCCCTGGAGAAGCTAAGACAGGACCCCCAGATGCTTAGAGAGAAACACCCTGGGAGAAACAAGCAAGGACACACAGGAGCTGAGAGAGAGAAGCTAAGACAGAAGCCCAGAGACATTTTGGAGAAAGCAACAGAAACCAGAAGCTAACCCTGGGAGAGGCCAAGCAGACTCTGGCCATGTGCCTTCCCATGTGTCAGAGGAACCCCAGGTGCCATTGGCCTTTCTTCAGAGAAGGTATCCTCTTGTTGATGGCTTAGTTTGGACACTTGTATGGCCTTAGAACTGTAAATTTGTAACCTAATAAATCCCCTTTTTAAAAGCCAATCCATTTCTGGTATACTGCATCTCCAGCAGCTTAGCAAACCAGAACACTGCAATAAACAAATCATTATTAAAATATAAATAGCTTTTGGATAGGGGTAATTGAATAATATTTAATTGCCAAATTTCAGTAAGAGAAAATGTCCTTCAAAGCTATGGAAAACTTTTCTGGGATGTATGCTTGGGACAAATCAAACAATTGTATATTTTCCAGAGTTTGATGCTTTTGAGGTTGTTCATAATTTTAGGATACTATGAAAACAGAGATTTTTTTAACCTCCAATAGAAAAAGGAGCACTATGTCTATTGGATCTTTAAGATGGTGAAAAAAGTAAGTTTGTGTTTAATGAAAATAAATTATTAGTTTGAGAAAGTATTTTTTAAAAATTATGCTTTCTAGGGTGTTTAAAGATAGTATCAAAGATCTTTTTCGGCAACTAAAGGTATGCAGGTATATAAAGTATACAAGATGTGCTTTGTTAAAGAAAGGGTGTAGTTTTGTCATCGAGAATGTGTAGGACAAAGCCTGGGTGAATATGAAAAGTTTTGAAAATTTATAGAAGTGAATTTGGTTTGTCATAGTCAGTGCTGACTAAAATTTGGTACATCTGTCTAAAGGAGTATAGTTTTGTAAATGGGTAGTTTAAACATGTAAGACAAGACCTGAATGGATATGGAAAGTTCTAGACGGCTAGTGAAAGTGAATTCTGTTTGTCATAGTCAATGCGGACCAAAAATTTGATAAGTTTGTTTATAATATTTTTAAGAGCTTTTTGTGTCAAACTATGTATTCATACCAAACTGGAGTTTAGTTTTTTCTCTGCTAAAATAATGCAGATTGTTGGTCTGCTCTTAATGAAAGGTTATAAAAAGTTTTTCTTAACCATCTGAGTATTCTGTTTAGAAAACAAAGATTCTATGTCATATCAGAAGAATATCCTTGTTGATGTTTATGTTGGCCTTATCATCCTTTATTTCTGAAGACAAGTCTTCTTACTTTTAAAGGAAAACTGTTGTAAAAGATTTGTTCTTTTGCCTTGTAAAAGTGAGGTGCTAAAATAGTTTAACTTATTACATAAGAAGTGTTAGGGAAGTATTATAATAATTAAAAGGGATTTTCTATCCTTCTGTTAGCTACATTTGTATGAGTGAAATTATTCATATATTTAGAGACTGTATAAAATTCCTAAAGACTTGCTAATGTTCTCATTGTCCATGCAGTATCCTAATACTGATGTGCATGATGTTAGACAACAATATGATGTTATTAATCATGGTTTTAGTTATTCTTAGAAAAAGGTTACAGATCATGGAAACAACCACATTTACTTGTCAGTTACACTACTTTGCTCTAATGCATCTCTAAAAGTACATGTGGTCAGCTATAAGTCAAACATAAAGCGACTGTAAAAGAGAAGCAAGGCAAGTACATAAATTGTGTTCTACCTGCTAATTAATGTAACTGATAAATGTGTAAAGGTGATACAGGACAAAACTTCTGCTATGGATTGTGGTTGATGACCCCAATATAAGTCAACTGTCAAATGTCTTTATTTCAGAAAATAGCTTCATTTAGCAAATACTTATAAGAAAATTAGGGCCTGGATTATAAGCTCTTAACAGCAGTCACATTTATTCCTGAGCTTTAACTGTTCGTGGGAACCCAGGGCCCAGGCCCCTTCCCTCCATAGTGAGAGTGTGTTATGACACAGAGCTGCCTACTTGACTGGGACAGATGTTAAAGGTCACCAGATCTCCCCAGGGGAGGAAAGACTGTACAATAGTATCATAAACAAAGCATTGAAACTCCCCTCCCAATCACTGTTGATAACAAATTTCCACACCCCTGTATCACAAGAACCTGCTAAAACTCTGTTCTCACACCCTATGGAATGTCTTTGTCCTAACCCTTATAACCTGTCCCGCCCCGGGATCCTCCACTCTTTGCAGAATGCTAGCTTCCATTTTCCCCAGCCAGCCGCCACCATGAGACCATCTCCTGTTGGTAAGTCCTAATTAAACTCATCTCTGACTCCATGCCTGGCATGTTCTTCGGTCTTGGGGCAGAGCTGGGTTGGAACGCTGTTATTTTTTAATTCTGAGATGCTGTGCTCTTTATGTGTCAGTTGGCAATTTCCTGGAATTTTGGGTGTTTTTGTGACACTTGAGATTCAGAGTTAGAGTTCCTCAGCTCTGAAAGTCAGCATTACTCCATACAGCTACTGTTAAAGAAGCTGAAAAAGAGATTAGACTTCTATTAGAGATATGAATGAAGCTGATCTGGTTAAGACTACAGTAAATCAGAATACAGGGTAAAAGATGATACTGTCTGTATATTAAGACTTTAACTTTTGTGTGAGACCAAAGGAAGAGATGTTTATTTTGTCCAAAATTTAAATTTTCTATAGCACACTATCTAATTTAACCTGGCTGGTCAGTTTATTTCAACAACCTAATTCAGCTTTATTTAACATGCATTCTAGAATAGGGAATAAACTTTTGATTTTCTGTACAGGTTAATGTAATACCCTGATGCATTTCAGAGTACTTTGAACAGAAAATGAAAAAGTATTTGCAAAGTCCCTTGAGAGACTGAAGAAAAAAGCACAGAACAATTAAACTTCCCGACCAGGGGAATTCCTGCTATTCTCTTAAGCAATAAGGGCTCACAATTTAATAAGCCAAGCCCTCAATCTTGAGGCTTGATTTTATGAAACTTATTTCTGTAATGGCAAAGTTAAGGCTACTTATAATTAATGCCTAAGAGTCACCCCCAGAGAACCTCTTTTGTTACTCAGATGTAGTCTCTCTCTCTAAGCCAAGCTTGGCAAATGAACTCACTACTTTCCCCTCTAAGTGGGACATGACTTCCAGGGGTGTTAAGTCTCCATGGCAACATGGGACATGACTCCCAGGGATGAGCTGGCCCTGGCATCATGGGATTGGTTGACCAAAAGAGAGAAAAAAAATAAAACAAAGTAAAGTTTCAGTGGCTAAGAGATTTCAAATAGAATCGAGAGATCACTCAGGAGGTTACTCTTATGAAAGTTTCAGCTAGATATTACAAAATGCCATGCCAAGCAACAGTGATCCTAAAACACTAAAGATACCTTAGGCTCTAAGACTTTGTAAAAGTTTATTTATGAAATTTATTTTTCAGAGACCAAAAGCCTCCAGATTGTTCTTATGCCAGTTAAGCCCTAAAACTCAGAAGTACTGGTCTCTGCAAGAACAACAGCCAGCTTCAGTCTTCTACCCCATAATAACAATGCCCCTTTTCAGCAGGAAGAAGTTAGAACAGTTGTTGCCCAGATATCCTCAAGATTGAGGAATAGATAAAAATAAAAGGCAGAAACTCTAACCAAGAAATTAAGAATTAACAAATGATTATGTTACTGAATCATTATATAGAATGTTTTTCTTTCTATATTGTAGAATAGGCAGAATATCTGAAATTACTGAAACTCAATTAGTCTCATCCTTTTTATACTTTCTAATGTAATGGTTGTTGTGGCCTCCTCTCAGCCCTGTTTATAGTTACAATAGTAATGGTAATTCTAGCTTGGTCTCAGCCTTGTGTGTATTAACTATTGTAACAGTAACAACTCTATCCCCCCCTGTTTGAATCCATAAAAACCCTGAATTCCTTAGAGTCGTGAAGACATATTTTGGGGCCAGTAGGCCATTTGCTCTCCTGCTTCATGTGTAGCATTAAATTGCTTCTCTCTTTTGAAACCCTGGTGTCATGGATTGGTTGTTAATGTGCATTGGGCAGAGAACCCACTGCTTTTGTCCAGTATCAACATCATTTTTAAGCCTCATTTTCCTCAAATTGAAAATGGGGATAATGATTTGTACCTTTTAGGGCTGTTGTGAGAATCAAATGAAATTATTAATGTGAGCTTTTTAACACCTAGAATATAATTACTGCACAACAGCTATATGTTCCCTCTCTTGCCTTCACTGTTCCCTTAGGGCAAATGATGGTTCAAGAGGAGAGCAGGTCAGTAGCCTGTTTCTCTGAATCTTATCCATTTTAGAAGCCCTTAGTTAGAAGTGACTTTCTCCAAAAGGCTTGGGCAACTGAGAAGGATGAAGTGGGGGAGGTCAAGAAGGGGTGTTAAAAATGAGGAGGTCAGAGCCATGTGTAATAAGCCAACTGTTTGGAAGGTTTTTCTTCCCCCAAAGTAATAATATTAGATTATCGCTAGGCTTTAGGGCCCATTTACAAAGGTTTTTAGCCAGAAGTTTCACTGTGGCCCAGCTGGACTCCAGAAGAGCAAAGTAGAAGACACTTCCATGGGAAGCCCATTCTCAACTCTTCATCCGTAAGGGTGGCCCTGGGATGGGCCCACAACCTATGGAGGCTTTTAAAATTGTTTTTATTACTTCCAAACAACCCACAAGGCCAGCCTGAGCCCTCCCATATCTCTTTCTCCACTCACCAAAAAAGGAAAATAAAAGCCTACTCAGGTGATAGGGAGAACCTAAGATGGCGGCTTAGTGAGACAGGGCAAAAAAACACCTCCATGAAAAATACTAGATAAAAGCCATAAAGTGACCCAGAACACCAGTTCCCAGCGATGCACCAGCTGGACAAGGTCTGCTAAATCCACAGGGACCGTGCACTTGGTGAAACCGGGAGTCTGCATTCAGAAACGAGTGAGTGAACTGGCTGAAAGTCCGGTGGCCGCGCTGCGGTGTGGGGAAACCGTGGGTTGGCATTTGGAGATGGACTAGTTCCTTTAAAAAAAAAAAAAAAACCCAGGAGCAGCTGCAGTTAAGATGGTGAGAACCGCGCAGTGAAGCACGGCAGGAGTGGACTGTGCCAACGTCTCGGTGTCTGGCGTGGAGAATAGCTTGCTGCTTATTGTCTCAGAGCCAGGGGGGCAGAGGGGAGTCAAAAGGAGAAAGAAATCACACCCCTTGCAGCCATCTTCCCGGCGGGCAGGGGACGCTCCTGCCCAGGCCCGACCCACAGCCCAGAGCCGCGCCAAGAAACCCAGTGTTCCGGGGAGTTTTTCCCGCAGCACCACACACATGCCACAATATCGGCAGTGGACAGTGGCCTTTGGTGCACCAGCCTGGAGCTGGGAAGGTGGGGCTGTGCGAGGAGGGGGAGATTAACATGCCCCATTCAGCCATCTTTGTAGTGGGCTGGGAGCACCCCTGCATGGCCGGGCGGCCCAGGGCTTCCCTGGCGGGCCAGCGCACACTTGTGATGTGGCACGGCCTTCCCTCAGCAGGGGTCCTAGAAGAGCATGGCTGAGAGGGGGGACCCGCACGGAAATCCCAGGGACCCTAAGTAAATACTGGGGACTCGTGGGTCAGCAGCAGAGACAATCTGTGGCAAGACTGAAATGAAGGCTTAGACTCTTGCAACAGCCTTAAATCTCCAAGAACACCTGGGAGGTTTGATTATTAAAGCTCCCCTGCCTCCCTAACCACTCAGACACATGCCCCACATTCAGGGCAGACAGTACCAACAACACACCCAAACTTAGTGCACCAATTGAACCCCACAAGAATAAGATCCCCACACAGTACAAAGACAAAGTTGGGGAGAAATGAATTGAGGGGAATAGGAGACTCGTGGATGCCATCTGCTGGTTAGATAAATTGTACACCACCAAGCTGCAGATCTGACAGTTTAGTGATTGGTATTTCTTATATCCGGAAAGAACCCTATCAAGTAAAGCAAATGCCAAGAGGCCAAAAACAACAGAAAATCTTAAAGCATATGATAAAACCAGACAATATGGAGAACCCAAACCCAACACCCAAATCAAAAAGATCAGAAGAGACACAGTACTTAGTGCAATTAATCAAAGAATTAAGGACAAACAATGAGAGCATGGCACAGGATATAAAGGACATGAAGAAGAGCATGGCACAGGATACAAAGGGCATAAAGAAGACCCTAGAAGAGCACAAAGAAGAAATTGCAAGAGTAAATAAATAAAATAGAAGATCTTATGGAAATAAAAGAAACCGTTGGCCAAATTAAAAAGACTCTGGATACTCATAATACAGGATTAGAGGAAGCTGAACAACGACTCAGCCTCCTCGAGGACCACAGAACAGAAAATGAAAGAACAAAAGAAAGAATGGGGAAAAAAATTGAAAAAATCAAAATGGATCTCAGGGATATGATAGATAAAATAAAACATCCAAATTTAAGACTCACTGGTGTCCCAGAAGGGGAAGAGAAGGGTAAAGGTCTAGAAAGAGTATTCAAAGAAATTGTTGGGGAAAACTTCCCAAACCCTCTACACAATATAAATACACAAAGCATAAATGCCCAGTGAACTCCAAATAGAATAAATCCAAATAAACCCACTCCAAGACATATTCTGATCAGACTGTCAAATATTGAAGAGAAGGAGCAAGTTCTGAAAGCAGCAAGAGAAAAGCAATTCACCACATACAAAGGAAACAACAGAATACTAAGTAGTGTCTACTCAGCAGCCACCATGGAGGCGAGAAGGCAATGGCATGACATATTTAAAATTCTGAGAGAGAAAAATTTCCAACCAATAATACTTTATCCAGCAAAACTCTCCTCCAAATTTGATGGAGAGCTTAAATTTTTCACAAACAAACAAATGCTGAGAGATTTTGCTAATAAAAGACCTGCCCTACTTCAGATACTAAAGAGAGCCCTACCAACAGAGAAACAAAGGAAGGAGAGAGAGAGATGGAGAAATCTGACAGACATATATAGAACCTTACATCCCAAATCACCAGGACACACATTTTTCTCTAGTGATCACGGATCTTTCTCCAGAATTGGCCATATGCTGGGACATAAAACAAGCCTCAATAAACTAAAAAAAACAAAACAAAAAAACAATTGAATATATTCAAAGCACATTCTCTGACCACAATGGAATACAAATAGAAGTCAATAACCACCAGAGACTTAGAAAATTCACAAATAACTGAAGGGTAAAAATGAGGGGGAGATGAAAACATTCCTGGATAATCAAAAGCTGAGGGACTTCATCACCAGTAGATCAGTCCTGTAAGAAATGCTAAAGGGAATTGAGCAGGCTGAAAGGAAGGGACACTAAACAATTGACTGAAACCACATGAAGAAATAA
>PVKY010004949.1:0-18294 GCA_004027775.1 Bradypus variegatus
ATGAAAATTATATACAGAAGGAAATGACAAGGGACTACAAAAAATCAAATAAATATGAAGGTAGGCATTAACAGAAGAATCGAGGGGAAAAAAGATATAAGACTTACAAAAACCAAGTGGCAAAATGGCAGAAGAAAGTTCTGCATAACCATAGTTACTTTAAATGTAAATTATTTAAACTCTCCAGTCAAAAGGCAGAGACTGGTAGAATGGATAAAAAATGTATGACCCAGCTATTTTCTGTTTCCAAGAGGCTCACCTTAAATTCAAAGACACAAATAAGTTGAAAGTGAAAGGATGGAAAAAAATACAGCATGCAAATAGTAACCAAAAGAGAGCTGGGGTATTATATTTTATCAGGTAAAATAAAGTTTAAGTCAAAAACTGTAACGAGGAACAAAGAGGTCACCATATACTGATAAAGGGGTCAATTCAACAAGAAGACATAACTATAAAAATACATTCACCTAATGAAAGAGCCCCAATTAATATGAAGCAAATATTGACAGATTTGAAGGAAGAAGTAGACAGTTCCATATTAAAAGTAGGAAACTTCAATGCACCACTTTCAATAATGGACAGAACATCAGGACAGATCAATAAGTAAATAGAAGACTTGAACAATGCTGTAAACCAACTAGACTTCACAGACACATATAGAACACTTCACCTAACAGCAGCAGAAGGCACACTCTTCTCTAGTGTGTATGGGGCATTCTCCAGGGTAGACCATGTGTTAAGTCACAAAACAGGTCTCAATAAATTAAGAAGCACTGATATCATACAATGTATCTTTCCCAACCACAATGGAATGAAGATAGAAATCAATAACAGAGGGAAAACTGTAAAATAAACAAATGTGTGGAAATTAAACAATGCATTCTTAAACAACCAATGGGCCAAAGAAGAATTCACAAGGGAAACTAGGAAATATGTTGAGGCAAATTAAAATGAAAACACAACATACAAAACTCATGGTATACAGCAAAGGCAGTGCTGAGAGGGAAATCTATAGTTCTAAATGCTAACATTAAAAAAGATTCCAAATCAGAGACCTAATCTCAGAACTGAAGGATCTAGAAAAAGAAGAGCAAACTAACCCAAAACAAGCAGAATAAAATAACAAAGAGCATGAACTAATGAAATAGAGAATAAAAGAACAATAGAGAAGATCAAGAAAACAAAAAGTAGGATCTTCAAATAGATCAATAAAATTGGCAAAACTTTAGCTAGACTGACAAAGGAAACAAGAAAGAGGAAAAATAACTAAATAACCAAAATCAGAAATGAGGAGGGGGACATGACTGCCAACCCCACAAACATAAAATTGATTATAAGAGGATACTATGAACAACGTCCATCAACAAGTTAGATAACCTAAATGAGATACACAAATTCCTAGAAACACACAAACTACTTATACTGACTCCAGAAGAAACAGGATATCACAGCAGATCAATAACAAATAAAGAGACTGCATCAGTAATCAAAAAAGTCACAGGATATCACAGCAGATCAATAACAAATAAAGAGACTGCATCAGTAATCAAAAAAGTCCCAACAAAGAAAAGCCAGGATCAGATGGCTTCACTGGTGAATTTTACTGAACATTCCACAAAGAAGTAAGACTAAACCTGCACAAACTCTTCCAAAAAATTGAAGAGGAGGGAACATTCCCTAACTCATTCTATGAGGCCAGTGTCATCTTAATACTAAAGCCAGATAAAGATACCACAAGAAAGGAAAATTACAGACCAGTATCTCTTATGAATACAGATGTAAAAATCCTCAACAAAATACCAGCAAACTGAACCCAACAGCAGATTAAAAGAATTACAGACAAGATCAAGTGGAATTTATCCTAGCTATGCCAGAATGGTTCAACAAAAAACAATTATCAATTCATGTAATACACAATATTTCATTTTCCTAGCCACCTAAGTAAATCCCTTAAAATGGCTTGGCTTAAATAATGGGAATTTATTGGCTCATGATTTTGAGGCTAGGAGAAGTCCAAAATCAAGGCATCATCAAGGCAATGCTTTCTCCCAGAAGATTTTGGGGCTGTCTGCTGGTGATTCTTGGTCCTTGGTTTTTCTGTCCCATGACAATGCATATGGTAGCCTCTTCTGGATTCTGCCTTCTCTTCTGGGTTCTGTTGAAGTTCAGCTTCTGGTTCCTCCCTCTGGCTTTTTCTTTCTTTCTGATTTTCACTCTAGTTATAAAGGACTCCAGCAATTCAGATTAAAGCCCAAACTGACTCATTTGAGCCACATCTTAACTGAAGTAACATCTTGAAGAGATATTATTTACAATGGGTGCACACTCACAGATTACGTTTAAGAACATGTTTTTCTGGGGTACACACCACATTACACACCAAGCCATTACACACTACATTAGCAGAATGAAGAAGAAGAAGAAAAAAGATCATTTCAAGTAACACACAAAAGGCACTTGACAAAATCTAGCAGCCCTTCTTGATAAAAACACTTAGAAAGATAGGAATAGAAGGAAACTTACCCAACATGTTAAAGGGCATATATAAAAAACCCAGAGCTAACATCATACTCAATGGTGAAAGACTGAAAGCTTTCCTCTAAGATTAGGAATAAGACAAGGATGCCACTGTCATCACTATTATTCAATACTGCACTGGAAATTCTAGCTAGAGCAATTATGCAAGAAAAGGAAACAAAAGGTCTCTAAACTGGAAGGGTAGAAGTAAAACTTTCTTTATAACACGATCCTATATAATAGAAAATCCTGAAAAACCCACAACTAAGTTACTAGAGCTATAAAACAAATTCAGCAAAATGGTGGGGTACAAGATCAACAAGCAAAAATCAATACAATTTCTGTATACTAGTAATGAACAATCTGAAGAGGAAATCAAGAAAAAATTCCATTTATAAAAGCAACAAAGAATCAAATATGTAGGAATAAATTTAACAATATACATAAAGGACTTATGCACACAAAACTACAAAATATTGCTAAAAGAAATCAAAGACCTAAATAAATGAAGGACATTCCATGACCAAATATTGTTAATATCTCAATTCTACCCAAAACAGTTTACAGATTCAATACAATCTCAATAAAAATCCTAACAACTTTCTTTGAAGAAATGGAAAAGTCAATCACCAAATTCATACGGAATGGCAAGGGACCTCAAACAGCCAAAACCATCTTTAAAAAGAATCAAGTTGGAGGACTCACACTTTCCAACCTTAAAACTTATAACCAAGTCAAATAATGAACACAGGATGGCACTGGGACAAGGACAGACATATAGACCAATGGAATCTACGGGAGAGTTAAGAAATAAACCCTCAAATCTATGTGACCAATTGATTATTGACAAGGGTGCCAAGTGCGCTCAAAGGACAAAGAATAGTCTCTTCAAATTGTGTTGGGAAAACTGGATATCCATATGCAAAAAAACTGAAGGTGGACCTGTACCTCACAAAAATTAACTCAAAATGGATAAAAAGCCTCAATATGAGAACCAGAACTATAAAACTCATAGAAGAAAACATAGGGGAACATTTTCAGGACCTTGCATTAGGCAATGGTTTCTTAGACTTTACACTAACAACAAAACAAAAAATAGATCAATGGGATGTCATCAAAATTAAAAACTTCTGTACATCAAAGGACTTCATCCTGAAAGTACAGAAGACAACCTGACAAATGGGAGGCAATATTTGGAAACCCCATGTCCAATAAGGGTTTCATATCCAGAATATATAAAGAAATTCTACAACTCAACAACCAAAAGACAGACAACCCAATTTTAAAATGGACAAAAGACTTGAATAGACATTTCTCCAAAGAAGATAAATGAATGGCCAAAAAGCACATGAAAAGGTGCTCAACATCACTAGCCAATAGGGAACTGCAAATCAGAGCCACAATGAGATACCATTTCACACCCATTAGAATGGCTACTATTAAAAAATGGAAAATAAATGTTGTAGAAGACATGGTGAAATAGAAACACTTGCTCATTTTTGGTGGGAATGTAAAATGGTACAGCCGCTGCAGAAAACAGTTTGTTGGTTCTCAGAAAGTTAAGTAGAGAATTACCATATGACCTGGCAATCCAAAAGAATTGGAAGCAGGGACTTAGACATTTGCACACTGATGTTGCTAGTGGCATTTTTCAAAACTTCCGTAAGATGGAAGTAACCCAAGTGCCCATCAACAGAAGAATGTATAAATAATATGTGCTATATACATACAATAAATAATATGTGCTATATACATACAATATAATATTATTCAGCTGTAAAAAGGAATGACGTCCTGATACATGCAACAACATAACCCTGAAGATATCATGTTGAGTGAAATAAGCCAGACACAAAAGGACAAATACTGCACCATCTCATTGATGTGAAATAAATAGAATGAGAAAATTCATAGAGTCAGAAACTAGAATATAGTTTACCTTGGGTCAGGATGGGAGTAGGGAATGGGGAGCTAATGCTTCACTGGAACAGAGTTTCCGGTTGGGGTGGTGGAAAAGTTTTGGTAATGGATGGTAGTGATGGTAGCACAACATTGTGAATGTTATTAACACCACTGGATTATATATTAAATTTGAATGTGGTTAAAAGGGGAATTTTTAGGTTGTATATATGTAACCAGAATAAACATCTTTTAAAAACACAAAGGACTGTGCAACACAGTGAACCCTAATGTAAACTATGGACTACAGTTAATAGTACAATTATAATAATATTCTTTCATCAATTTTATGAAAGGCACCACACTAATGCAATGTGTTTATAATAGGGAAAACTGTATGAAGGGAGGATATGTGGGAACTCTGTATTTTCTGCACGACTTTTCTGTAAACCCACAACATCTGTAATTAAAAAAAAATTTATATACACTAAAAATAGCCTGCATGGTAAAAAGAATGGAAACTCGATCCATCAAATGTTAATTCATTCCTTCACTTAATGCATGGATATCAAATGCCTACTTTGTGCCAGGACAGTCCCAGGCTCTAGGAATGCTGCAATGACTGAGACAGGAAAATCTCTGCCCTTGGGGAGTTGACTTTCTTGGTAGGAGAGGAGACAATTTCAAAAGTAAACACATAATTCTATACTATAATATCAGGTAGTGATAAATGCTGTGAATTAAAATAAAGATGATGAGTTATATATGTGAATGTGGTTTAAAAGGGAAATTTTAGGTTGTATATATGCTACCAGAATAAAAATTACAAACAAAACAAAACCAAACCATAGGACTGCACAACACACATAGTGAACCCTATTGTGAAAGAAAGACTATAGTTAATAGTTAATAGTATAATTATAAAAATGTTCTTTCATGAATTGTAACAAATGCACCACACTAATGTGAGGTGTTAATAATAGTGTGGTATATGGAAATTCTGCATTTTATGCATGATTTTTCTGTAAACCTACAACCTCTCTAATTAAAAAAAAAGTCAAGAAGAAGAAGAAGAAGGGGAAGAAAGAAGAAGAGGAAGAGGAAGAAGAAGAAAAAGAAGAAGGAGGAGGAGGAGGAGGGGGAGGAGGAGGAGGAGGAGGAGGAAACACTAGAAAGTGAAGGGAGATGGGGGGTGTCAGGGAAGGTCTCTCCAAGGGGGTGACATTTCAGCAGGGCCTGAGTGAAGGGAAGGGAGGATCCAGGTGGACGCCAGGGGGAAGGGCACTGCAGGCAGAGGGAACAGCATATACAGATGCCCTGAGGCAGGAGTGTTCTCGAGGATCAGAAGATAAGAAGGCCAGGTGTGATCCGAGCCTAGCGAGCACGGGTGAGAGAGGCAGGCAGTGGGACCATGGAGGAAGCAGGTCAGACCTACAGGGTCTTGTGGTCATGCTAAGGATGCTATGCTTTAGTCTGGTGGAGGGTGAGAGCCGGGAGTGACCAGACTTAATATACAGTGCAGAACAGTGTCTGAGTTTTGTGTTGAAAAAAGACTTTAGAAGGAAAAGAGGGGATGAAGTGAGAGTGGTGGTTTTAGGATTAGGAGTGTTTTTTAAAACCTCTATGTTCCTTTTTGGGTTGAGGTTTGTACTGTGTCCTGATTATGATGGTGGTTATATAATGCTATACATTTGTTAAAACTCTCAGAAAAGTTCACCAAAATGAAAAAACGAGTGAATTGTGCTGCACGTAAATTTTAAAATAACTTTTGAAAATATTTATATTCCATATTTTGAAATACTTCATACTGTTTTTATAATGAAAAACACTATGCAAAAGCCAATCCTTGAGAAAAAAATGAAGACAGAGTTAGACTAGACTGCCTCCCCTAACCTGGCACTGCCCATTGCCCAGTAGGCTCTCTGGGCACCAGCCCCTGTCCCTCCCCACTCACTGGGAGCTAGAGGGCAGGGGTAGTGAGGGGCGCTCCCACACACTGCCCCCAGGTACTCCTCAGTGCCTGTGCCTGTTTGAAACTGTTACGGACCCTAGAAGAGCCATATCTTTTAATCCAATCTTGTGGGGTGGAAGCTTTTGACTGAGTGATTCCACGGAGATGTGACTCACTCAACTGTGGGTGAGACCTTTTGATTAGATCATTTCCATGGAGGTGTGGACCCTGCTCATTCAGGGTGGGTCTTGATTAATTCACTGGAGTACTTTGAGATTGCTTAAGGAGAGGAACTCAGAGCAGCTGAGAGAGATATGTGGAGAGAAATTAAGATATGTAATCCAGAGTTTGCGCCTGGGAGAAGCTAAGAGCCAACAGAGACCCAGACGCCTGGAGATACTTGGCGATGCAGACAGAAGGACGTTTGGAGATGCTAAGCTAAGAGATGAAGCCCAGAGTTTGTCCCGGAGAAGCTAAGAGAGGACCCCCAGATGCTTAGAGAGAAATGCCCCAGGAGAAGCAAGCTGGGAGAAGCTAAGAGAGACAGAAGCCCAGAGAGATTTTGGAGAAAGCCCTTTTGAAACCAGACGCAGGAGCAGATGCCAGCCACGTGCCTTCCCAGCTAATAGAGGTGTTCCAGACACCATCAGTCATTCTTCAGTGAAGGTATCTTCTTGTGGATGCCTTAGTTTGGACACTTTTGTGGCCTTAGAACTTCCAATTTGTACCCAAATAAATCCCCTTTGTAAAAGCCAATCCATTTCTAGTGTTTTGCCTAACAGCAGCTTTAGCAAACTAGAACAGTACCTCTTCCCTTCAGGTATGACAGGGGACAGCCTCCAAGGTTTCAGGAGTGTCCATGTGAGGTAAGGCACTGAGGGGAGTTTCCCGCTACCCAGCGCCTCCTCAAACCCAGGCTCCCTCTCTGGCTAGGTCAGTCCGAGCAGCCTGAGAACAGGTGCGTCTGCCGGAGCCTCTGCTCTCCCCCCCCACATTGCATGTCACTGCCCCAACCCACACTCCCGTGACTCTCCGCACCTTCCCTGTGAAAGGCCGGCTGGCCCCAGGTGCAAGTGACTGCTAGTGCCCCTCACCCCAGGAGAGACCCTGGGTTGAGTATGGGGCAGGGGTGTGCAAAGCAAAGGCCCAAGCTGGAAGAAAAATCCACTGAGTGTATTTAGTGCATACAAGCATCTCTCAGGGGTGGGAAAGAGGTGGCCTAGTAAACAAACCCTGATTTCCCCTAAAATTCTCAGAGTCTGTGTTTCATCATGTGAAGCCATCATGATTCCAACATCCATGATTTGAAATTTCCATGCTTCTGGGATTCTAAAATTCCATGATTCCCTCATTCTGAGATAATGCAATTTTACAAAACTAAGCACTTAAATCACTATCCTTTTAAGATGCTTAAGATTCCATAAATCCGCCTTAAGGAGGGTCTCTGATTCTGAGATTGTAAAATTCCATGATTCTCTGATCCTAAGCCCTGCCGTTTCCCATTAGGTCCTGGAGCCCTACATGAGCCTCTGCCCAGCCAAGATCATCAGGCAGCCATAGTAATAGTGACGGTGACCGAAAACTGTTTTTATCCAAGTGCAAAACAGCCAGGAAAGTAATGGGATGACAAGAATTCCAGAGGAAAGGGCTGTTGAAATCTATAAAAACTTCTTGAAGACAAACATATTCCATCTGTGTTTTTTCAGTAAACACAGGACTGTAAATGTTTACGTCAGGCATATATTTATTATTTCATGTTTGGCCTTTTTTTTTAAATGCCCCTCCCCCCCTTAAATCAAGCTAATTAGTCAACTCCTATGCCCACGGTCTTTTTTACCCCCTAACTGTTCCCCAAACTGCTCAAAAAAGTACAAGAAGTAAAACATGACAGCGATGGGGGAAATGCCCAGCTCCAGGCAGGCAGCAGTGGTGGTGGTGGTAGGGGAATTGCCAATACCTTAAAATCCCTCTCTCTACCTCCTGGAGAAAATTCCACCATCTGGAGGGAACTCAAACCTTGGGGAGAGGGCACCATCCAGAGCTGCAGCACAGGGAAGGCAGGGGAATGGTTCCTCGTCCCTCAGAGAGACTCACAGGTTTTTGGACTCTGTGGAAGATTATTTGTTCCAAAATGTGACCAGGCAGGCTGGCAAAGCTGACTGGGGTGTCACAGAGCTTTGGTTTCTGAAAAAAAGCCCTCCATCCTCACCTGTAATCTGAAACCACTCAGCTCCCAGGGAGCCCCCTCTTCCAGGGAGCCTTCCCTGACCAGCCCTGGCCCATGGGGCTTCCTGTTCTTCCCCAAAGGACCTACAGCCCGTGCTCCAATCTGCACCCCCAGCCTACCAGGGCCAGAGGGGCCCTTACACATCACTGCAGCCAGGGGTTCTCTTGGATGGGGGTTCTCGAAATCGGTGGGGACGTTCCTGGTGGTCACAACAATTTGGAGCTTCTGTATTTTAGGACCAACACTGCAAGGGTGAGTCAGTCCTAAGCTAACCATTGAAAATCTCACCAGATATTCATGCAGTCAACAAGCAACCTGATCATTCAAGCCCAGAACATACCTCCACAAAGTACTTTTTCATGGTTTTAACACACACTGAATTTTCCAGGAATAGAACTACCACGTAAACTAAAGAAAGACTCTACTGTGTTTAGTTTGGAACTTGACCAGGAGTTGTTCACCATTTCAGAAAATCACATCACCCTCAGCCACGCTGCCTGTGACATCTGTGTGTCTGCAGCCATCACACTCGGGGATGCTCATACAGGTGCAACCGATGGCGTCACTGTGTCTTCTGGCGTAGCCAGCCTGAGCCCTTAAAGATGGGGATACACACGACTTACGACTTACTTCCCTTTTATTTCTTCTTTGCATTAAAATTTAAAACATTATATGGAATTTTTAAAAAGTAGTGGGGCAGGCGAGTTCCTTTGTCTGTGAATTTCATTTCAGGGGAATAAAAGAGGTAGCACAAAAGGGGCCCTGTTAGAAAAAAGAGGCTCTGTGGACAACCACTGAGCCAGGGCAAACCGGCACCCCCACCCCCAAGGTCACACAGTGAGTGGTGACCGAGCTAGGATTTGCTTGGCCCAAGTGTGTCTCACTCCATGCTCTTTCCACCATGCTGAGACACTCCAAGGCTAGGACCATGCCGTGATTTCTTTGAATCCCAGGGTCTGTTTCTGGATTCAATGGCAGTGTCCTGAGCCCAGAAGGACCCACAAGAAGGAAGGCTCAGGGCTCCCATGCAGCTCCCCGGGGAAAGTGAGTTGGCAGCCGGGCCCTGTGCTGGCGGTTGGGGGTGGAGGTGCCAGACTGACTCTGGAAAGCCCTGGGGAGGCAGATCTTTATGGGGGGGGGTGCAGAGGCTCCAGTGAGACTGCGCGTTCCCTCCCCACCTCCTTTCCTCCCCACCCCAAACCTTCTCCTTCTTTTGCTATGTTCTCTGTTTCAGTGACTCAGAAACTCTTTCCTCTTCCTCACTTCCCGCACCCAATCCTTCCATTCTCCCCCTTAACAGCTCTTCAACTCATCCTCTCCTCCCCGCCTTTGCCCCGGTTCAAGCCACCGTCATCATTCCCTATTCCCCTGGAAGGCGGCCTCCACGTAGCTCTCTGGGCTCCTCTCAGCGCTGGATGCAATCCACCCACTCCACCACGGCCAGTGTGATCTTTCCAGAGCACAAAAATCGCCCTCCTGAAGCCCTCCATGGCTTCCACTACGCAGGAGATAAGCTTTGCACACCTAGGCCAGGCAATCGCGTTTGTTCCCACTGTGCCAACCTGACTCCCGCCAGCTCGCACCATGCTCCCCACCCTGCAGCTGTGCCCGGCTGCTCCCAGCTCCCTAGGCCTGCCCTGTGCTTCCTCCCCCCTTGCCCTGTGGCCTGCCCTGTGCTTCCTCCCCCCTTGCCCTTGCCATCCCCTGTGCTCTCCCTCCACCCCAGTAGACCCTCCTTCTGTCCTCTGCACCACTCAGCCCCATGTGCCCCATCAGACCTCTCCTTGCACTGTGTAGTATTGGTTTATGTGTAAGTGCATAGAATGCCAGCTTGAAGAACAAATGCATGAAAGAACAAAGACAGAAATGAATGTATTGGGTACAAGCTGGGCAGGGCCTTAAATGACACCTGAACAGAGACAGCCAGGAAAGGCTGACCTCATAGGTCAGAGAGACAAGAAGCCCTTTCTCCAAGTTGCAGTTCCCCACCCTGGGTAGGTCGGCCAGGCCTCAGACCCCACTCTAGCCATTACAGCTTTATTGGTGGAAACCCACTGATTTCCTTGGAGAGATGGGGCATGTGAACATAAAAACATTTCCAAAAATGTGTTTGCGGGAACATGAAGCAGCACCTAGCAATGCTTTCATTCCAAACAGGAGAGGGTCTCCGTGAGGGGCAGGGAGACTGCACCCTCACCCTTGGCCCAGCCCACAGCTCTATGCTGGGGCTGCAAGCGGGGGGTTTCTAGGAGAATATGGCTGATGAGGGGCAGCCCATCCAGGGGCAGCCAGAGCCCACGGCGGCTGTCCAGGAAGAAGCCCATACACAGGTCACATGTCGCCCCCATGGGCAGGGAGCCCGGCTCCCAGCCAAACTGCAGGTTTTGGTCCAGTAGCTCCTGCACTCAGTCCCCAACCATCTTTCTTCCATTCAAGGACAGGAGTCCAGGGAAAGAAAAGGGAAGCAGAGCCCTGTATCCTAGGTCTTTCCTGGCTGCTATCTCACTGCATGCCTTGGGCAGCTTCCAGGCCCTGGGCCTCAGTTTCCTTTTCTGTAAAATCAAAGTGGACTGAGATGTCTCAGGGTCTCTAAAAGTTCATGTTCTGTCTTCTAACCCAGAGAGCCATCCTGATCCCCTGGCAAAAGCCTTCATGATCCAAGGAGGGGCTGGTCTTGGACAAAGCCCCGACATCCCCCTCCCTGCAGCCCTGACATTTGGGACTCCTCACTACCTCAGGGTCCTGCCCAATCTGTCTTGGTTCCAGCTTCCCACAAGAACTCAAGAGTTCCTCTGGGACAGGTTGAAGACAGCCCCTGCCCACTCCCCTCCTGCACTCCTACCTGTGCCAGGCCCGGGGCTAGGTGCTGGGACACAGAGATGAGTCGGGCACTGCTGCTGGTGAGCAATGTGGACCTTAAAACCAGAAACGAGGCTGTGATGGGATGGGTGCTAGAACTGAAATGCCCCCGAGAACAAGGGCACACACCTGCCTTCCCTTATCCTTCCTCCAAAAGGGTCACTGCATCCATTAAGCCTTTCCTGACCCCAGTCGTCCTCTCTCTATGTAGATGGTTGCTCCCATGCATGTTGGGCATCTCTCCTCTGCACCCCCTATCAGGTGGTGTAAATATTACATCTGAATCTGGGAGGACAGAGCACTGTGCTGTTTCATTTAAGTCTCACAGCAGTCCTGCCTGATAGGTCAATTAGCCCATTTCACAGATGAGGTAGCTGAGTCCCAGGACAGTGAAATGACTTGTCCTGAATGACACACCTGGGAAGATTCAATCCCAGGGCTGGTGACTCTGGATGACATACTCAGCCCAGGGCTACAGGGGCAGCCCATGCCCAACCCACCAGGCTGCCCATGGGCCAGGGGCCAGGGGGTGAGGGGGCATTCCTAGGGAACTGTACACACCCTCAAAAACATCCCTGAGGTCATTCCATCATAAGATGCGAGGAGTAAAACAACTATAGTGATGATCTAACTCAGTCTCTTGTTTTATTTTTTAATGCATTTTTTATTGTGAATTTTAACATATATACATAAAGTGATAACTTTCAAAATATGTTTTAACAAATAGTTAGAGAGCAAATTTCAAAGAATGTCATGGGTCACAGTTCCACAACTTCAGCTATTTCCATTATTATAAAATATAACATACGTACAGAAAGGTATTAACTTTCTCTGTTAACTTTCTTGTCTTAAATAAAGGGAAACTGAGGCCCAAAAAGAGTAAAGGGCTTGTTCACCGTCACATAGGAGCCAGTGGCCAAGGGAGGACCCAAATCCAGTTCTCTGGAGATCCCAGTCAGGCATTCATCCCATGGTGCCTGGCTGCTGCCTCCGGAAGCTGGCCAGAGGGGTTAAACGTTCCCCTCCTTGGCAGAATGGAGTATCCTACAAGGGATGGGATATTTACTGGGACAACAGGCTCAGGAGTATGTCTCGCAGGTTCTCCCATCAGGTCTGCAAGGCAGGGGTCATCATTAACCCCACTGGAGAGACAAGGAAACTGAACCTGCTGTGCCAGGATTCAGGTCAGGTGCGTCTGGGGTAAATGCCCTGCTCTCTCTAGGATGCTGGGCTGCCATCCACCAGGACACAGAACTTCTCATTTACACAGAAGAATTTAGCCCTTCTGAGGCTTGTGGCCAGGGCTGACCTGTGCTTTGATGCCTTCTCAGTGCCCCAGCACCTTTTCTTCAGACTAGTCTGACATCTCTCTGTGCTATCTCAAAGGATGCGAAGAAATGGGGCTGGAGGGCTGACTGGGCTCAGGCCGTGATTTCGCCCATGTCTGCTACTGACTTCTCACCCTTCCTGCTGCCAGTTTCTGCCAGGCGGCTGTAGCAGTTCCCTGCCAAGCACAGGGACCCTGTCGGCAGCCTGGCCATGAATGAGTGCAGTGTTTGGGACCAGTCAACAAGATGGATGTTGTTTCATTTTGGCTCCGCGCACCGTAAACATTCTGTGGCAGACACAGCTCCAGGTGGCTCGCTGGCTCTCGCTCGGCAGCTGGGCCAGCCTGCAAGAGCCCATTAACGTGGACATAAACAAGGAGGGCTGAGGGATGGAGGGTGGGGAGGCTGCTGGGGACTGCCCCACTTTCAGAGATGAGAGCACAAAAAAGCAGAAATCCTGGGCCCAGGCAGGAGGCAGAGGCAGCTGAGAGAGGAGGAACAGTCCCCACCGGGCTCCAGGTCTAGCTCCGACGCTGCTCTGCTCTGTGACCCTCGGCAAGTCTCACTCACACCTTGCCCAGGCCTGTTCCCTCATCTGGACAAACAGGGGTGGGCTCCTGTCAGGCTGCAATGGGGCCATGGCATGGAAATTATTTGATTAGATCAACAGTTGCTTGAGGACAAGGATTATGTCTGATTCCTTTTTGGCCCAGTGGTTAACAGAATGGGCTTTAATAAAGGATGTTATTATTTGTACCCTCCAAATCTCATGCAGCCTAGCCCTATCAAGCTGTCAGGATGAAGCAGGTTGGCCAAGGTTGGGGGATGGCCAGGTCTTCTGGGATTCTTCTTTCTTGGTCTAAAATGATCCTTGGATCCAGGACCAACTAAGCACTCAGCCTGCCTGGCGCCCACATGGGCCTCACGGCCTGGACCCAGACTCTGAGCCCCGGGCCCATGGGAGGCAGTCCAACTTGACACACATCAATTCTCTCCAATGCCAGTTGGCCAAAAATCAATGTGTCAAGTGACCAATTCATCAAAAGCCAATTAGCCACAAATTACTCTGCCAAATGGATACATTCCCAAATTTTCCAAATAAACAGTTCCCCAAAACTTTTATAAAGATGATAACAATTTGTGTTGGAGGAGATGGCTTGGGTTTTAACTAATGACTTTTCAATTTGTGATCATAAGCAGCATTTTAAAAAATATTAAATTGGTCAAAATCAAGGATCATGGGTTGATTTAGTCTTGTTTAGTGTTTAATATTTGGTTTATTTCATTATCTGTACTCAAATTTCGGTGTTTCATACAGGAAATTTCCAAGTTACACTGCATGGTGGGTTGAATGATAATCCATCAAAAGGGACATTCACATCAAATCTCTGGAATCTGTGACTATTGCCCTATTTGAAAAAAGAGTCTTTGCAGATGAAATCAAGTTACGGATCTCGAGAGGCAGATCATCCTTGATTTTCTGGGTGGGTCCTAAATCCAGTGCCAAATGTCTTTATAAGAGACATCAATGTGAGTGAAGAGGCCATGAGTCAAGAAACGCCACAGAAGCCACCAGAAGCTGGAAAAGGCAAACAGCAGATTCTCCCTGAGATCCTCCAGGAGTGTGGCTCCAGCTACACCTTGATTTCAGACTTCTGGACTGCAGTACTGTGAGAGAATAAATTTCTGTTGATTTAAGCCAACAAGTTTGTGGCAATTTGTTACAGCAGCCTCAGGAAACTAATACACACTTTTTTTAAAAATCATTGCTTTATGTCATTTTCTGTTTTGCCAACTCCTACCTTTTTTTTTAAGCAAATAACAACCTTAGTTTGTTGTTTCCAGAAATTAGTACACAGCTGTGATATGGTTGCTTCTGCTACTTCTTAGTTTAGTTATTATTTTACCCATCTTTTAGGATTTTTTAAGCTTTTCAACCAGTTTGAGTTCTTTTTTCACCCTTTATTTGTAATTTCATATTTATAGTTAATGGGTGTCAAATTTGATATTTGCCCTTCAAAAATATCTGCAAATCAAATCCAGAATGCAAAGGTCTGAATCATTCTAAATTAATCAACATAATTCACTATATAAAAAGAATAAAGAAGAAATCTCTATGATCAGCTCAAAAGATGCAGAAACAACAACACCAATTCATGATAAAAATTCTCAGGATATTAGGAATAGAAAAGAATTTCCTCAGTATAATACAGCACACCAATGATAAGCTGAAGCTAATACTGTACAAAGTGAAAGGCTGTGGTTTCACCAAAGATTGAGAATAAAAGATGTCTGTGCTCATCACTTCTATTCAATATGATATTAGAGCCCCTAGCCAGTGCAATTAGGCAAGAAAAGAAAAAAGGCATAAAGATTGAAAAAGGAGTAGAACTCTTTATTCTCAAAGGACATAATTGTTCATATGGAAAGTCATAAGGAATTTCCAAAAAATAAAAAGAATAAATTAATTTAGCTATCTCACAAAATACAAGATCAACATATAAAAATTGACTGTAATTCTATTTGTTAGAGGAAATGATTGGAAAATGGAATTTAAAAAGCAATACCACACACAATGGCATTAAAAAACAAAGGCTTAGAAATAAAGTTAAAGTAAGTTGTATAAGACTTTTATACTTAAAACTATTAAACACTGCTGAGCAAAAGTAAAGAAGACCTTAATAAATGGAGAGAAGACCTAAATAAATGTCCATGGGTGGAAGATTCAGTATTGTTAAGACATCAATTCTACCCAAACTGATCTATAGATTTAATGCAATCCCAATGAAAATTCCAGCAGGCTTGTAGGTAAAACTTGACAAGGTGATTCTAAAATAAATATGGAAATATAAAGGGAAAGGAATAGCCAAAACAGTCTTGAAAATGAAAAATAGAGTTGGAGAACAAAGTATGATTTCGATTTTCTATAAAGCTACGGTAATCAAGTGAGTATGGTACTAGTATAAGAATAGACATATAGAGCAGTGGAACAAATAGAAAGTCCAGAAATAAACACACAATTATATGGTCAATTGAATTTTGACAAAGGTGCTGACACAGTTCAACGAAAGAAAGGAAGTCTTTTGAATAAATGGTGTTAGAACAACTGGATAATAGTATGGAAACAATGAATTTTGACTCCTTTCTCATGCCATGCACAAAAATGATTCATGATGCAATCATCAATCTAACTTTAAAACTAAAACTATAAAACTTCTAGAAGAAAGCACATCTTGGAATATTCTGGCAAAAGTTGCTTAGAACACAATAAGTAAGAAACATAAAAAAAAGTTGATAAATTGGACTGAATCAAAATTTAAAACTTTTGTTCTTTGAAAAACACCATTTAAAAAAATGAAAAGACAATCTACAGAATGGTAGAAAATATTCCCAATACACATATCTAACCAGGCTTGTATCCTGAATATATAAAGATGTCTTACGACTCATAACAAAAAAAACCCAATTATAAAATGGCCAAAAGACTTGAACAGAGACTTTTCAAAGGAAGACATGCAGACGCTAATATGCACATGAGAAGATGCAGATGCTCTACATCTTTAATCATCAGGGAAATTAAAATATAACTGGGGAGCAATAGCAGCCCAGCTTGTTTGAATGCTGGTAACTGGACATCCACCAAAGAGTGATGACCTCTGCTCTCACCAAGGGTTGTCTTCTTGATGGCCAGTTCTGAAGAGAAAACAAAATGTGAATCCAGCTTCTGACAGTTCCAGCCTGGACAATGAACCTGGCCTTTCTGAGCAAGAAAGAGTCAGAAAAAGCTCCCACAGGAGATGACTCCTGAGCTAAATCCTAAAGGATCATTTGCAAAGACAGAGGAAGAAGAGCAAGGACCAGCAGCCACCTGGAGACATGCAGCAGTAGGGTGCCTTTGGGAGCTTTGAGTCCTTCAGGCCTAGGTGGGACCTGTGGGCCACGTCAGTAACCCAGGACTTCATCCTCTGTCATGATGGAGTCATAAATTCCATCACCTGGTCCACATCTGGACCAAATCCCAATTTAAGCAAACCATATTCATTCACTTGTTCATTCTTCATTCACTCAAGTATTCATTCAGCAAACATTTACCGTACACCTTCAGTACAGTCTTCCTATCCCAGAGAACATTCTCCATTCTCAGCACTCCCTGGATTTTTCTCTGGGATATAGTCACCTAAGCATGATTTCTATCTTGTGGCAGGAGCCAAGCCCCATGCTCTATAAAAACATAAAACACAACTCATTTAATCCTCACATTTTCCCCATTTTGCAAAGCAGAAATGAGATGAGGCCCATTAAAAAAACAAAAAACAAAAAACTCAGTTTCAAATATAGGCCTCTGTAACTCCCAAACCTCCATTTGGATTGATCCATTCATGCAGAAACAGTGCCCAAGTGCAGACTGAGGACCAGGCCCCAACACCAGCACAGGGACACAGGTGGCCACAATGTGCTCCCTGCCCTTGAGGAGCTCCCCTCTGCCTGCCCGTGACTTCCTCTCCCATCAGAGTTAAAGCCCCCATCCAATCACGCAGGCATGGGATGCCCAGATCGAATGGCCTTGGAGCTACCTGGGGGGGTTACTGACTCAGGCGGAGTCTCGACAGCTCACTTCTCTAGTGGCTTACAACAATGGCTGCACTGTCCCTTTGCCTCCCGACAGAACCACGCCAGAAGGGCTGGCCCGGGGTAGGGGCAGCTCTTGGGAATGGGGATGAGGGCACAGCATGGTGTCAAAGTTCCAGCCTTCTCCACTCCAAGCCCACACCTCTCTCTGGCATAACCAGACCCTGGCCAAATACCGAAATTCCTATTACTGCAGCTAGGGGGATGGTTAATCCAGTTAGAAGCAAGTCAAATAAACAAACAGGAGACATAACCCATAACTTCCCCAGGCGGCAGCCTCCCCCACGCCCTTCCCTGGAGGTCTGGCCAAGTCTGTCCTCGATAGCCCAGCAGCCATGGGCTTTGCACACTGCCACCTCACCCCAGGAATGTCTCTGCTCCAGACCCTTCTTCAGTGGCTGCCCATTCCTCAAGGCTGATGCTCCCAGGCCTGCATCCTGAGCTAAATGGACCAAGTTCTCTGCCTCCACTTCCCCCAGCAGCCTCTCATTGCTCTGCTCCTGCTACACTGGCCTTGTCCTCAAACACACCTCAAGTGCTCTGCTTTTTCTAGCCTCTCTTCTCCCAGGTCTTTGCAGCTCCTTTTCAACATTCAATTCTTAGCTCAAATGCTCCCTCGTCAAGGAAGCCTTCTCTGACCATTCTGGGAAATCTCACCAATCACACCATCCCGTTTTATCATCTTTCTAGCACTCATCATTATTTAAAAGCAGCTTGTTTATTTGTTTACATCTTTATTTTCTGTTCTTTGAGGACAGGGACTTGGTCCGTTTTGATCACCACCCAGATCTGAGAACGATGTCTGGCATATAACAGAAATTCAATAAATATCTGTCACATGCACGAATCCTGCAAGGCCCAGCTTAAATGATGCCTCCCCAGTG
>PVKY010004950.1:0-18314 GCA_004027775.1 Bradypus variegatus
TTTCCTCCTTCCTCTTTCACCTAACCTTCCCACTTACTGGACCCCTTGGGCATATTTAAAGTCTTAATTGTGTATAGTGGTGAGTGTTTTTGTGTTTTTCTTTCTTTGAGGGGTGGGAGTGGGAGCTCTTATGTTTCTGAATAATTTGGGGCGGCAAGGAAACGAGAACTATGTTCCCGATATTATTTGAAAGAAGCCACTGTCTTCTGAAATTGCTGCAAAGGTCTCTTGCTAAACCAATGGGTTAGATTTCAAAAAGGAAAAAGGAAAAAAGTTACCGATGGGTGTGTGATTAAAAGACTTAAATCAACAACTTCGGCAGGAATCCCGTGGGACAGAGTTTGTCTTCTCTGAAGGCCTGGATGACTCTGGGGTTGGTGGGTTTACCGGGAGATGGAGGATTAAAACGCACAGGACAAAAATTCTACTCTCCCAATAGGCTACTATGGCTTTGCTAAATCAAAGTCTGCGTTTCTGAGCATTTTTAGTTAAATTGTATAGAGGTAGGCTAATTTCCAGAGCCAGAGTAGGTCTTGGTTTGGGGGACTTATGGTCCGGTGTGCGAGTGGATGGAGGTGGCCGTGTTGGGTAGGTGGGGAGAGCGGGGTGCGCGGTCTCTTGGCAAAAACACTTCCTTTTAACTCCAATTTCAACAGCAGTCCGCGGCTGGGAAACGTAAGGGCAATATTTCCCAGTAAGGCCCCAGATCTTTGTCTCCAAACACGCACCTTTTCTGCTCCAATCCTGGCGTCTCGGTTTCCTGGCTATAAACCCTTTTCTCCTCTAAGTTGCATTAGGTGCGATGGGAGTGAGGGGGTTTCTCCCTTAGTGGAAATGGTCATCTGAGGCCCAGCCGGCCCTTGGTGTAGCGAAAGCAAAGCCTGGATTGAAAAGGCGCTGTGAGAACCGGACAGAACCAAATCACTTCCCAGCGTGGAGGAGGCGCACCGTGGGCCAGAGTACATTTGAGACTCCAAGACCTTCTGCTTCACCTCTGGCATTTACCTTGAAGCTTCTCATCCGGGTAACTAACACGCAGGAGGGCGCGCGCGCACACACAGGAATGTTTACAAACCAACATAAAGGCACACCTAGAGCCATCCCCCGGGGCCAGCGTGCCTGGTGAAACTTTTCAAACTCACATACAATCGCATCTTATAAGATCAAGACTACTGGTTTCGCCTGGGGCCTGGGAAAGTATTTGAGACTCACCTCCGCGTCTTTTTTTTTGTACAACTGACAGGCTTTGACCTTTTGTTTACCACAAGTGTCTTCCCGTCCGCCCTGCCTTTACACAGAGCGCAAACACGATGTCTTTTGGCGGGAGCACCGCAGGTTACGAAGGTGGAAGCTGCCTATGCCTCTCTCCCAGGAGGGCCTGCGCACTGGGCCTTCTGCTGGGCTGAGCAGAAATGAGGAGTCAGAATTAGACCAAGGACTTTTCTTGGGAATCAGGGTTTGGTCTGGACTATACCAGGCTTCCTGGGGGCTTCCAGAGAGGGCAGCCTGGCTTAACAGTTTTGGTACTAACTGAGTTTAGGTGCCCCAACAGGCCAAGTTCCCATTTCAGTTCCCCCGGGTGACCGCTTCTTCACCCCGGGGCCAGAAGAAAGTCAACTGCTTTCTCCTGCACCTCTAGAGTCTTAGGTCTTTGTGGGAGAAGAGAACCACCCATCCCCACCCCAGGCTGCCTAGCTAAGATGTCTGATTCTTCCTGAGAGAAGGGACATTTTTCAGGAGAGCGGTGGAACCCTACCCTTAAATTAAATCTCTACCTTCCCTTGGAAATGGTCCTAATGGGTTAGGTAAGAATCATATGGCATCTTGCACTTTTTTTCATCAACTTTCCACTTTGCAACACTGAAAGCTTTTAATTACAGTCTTGTCAGAAGGGTCCATTCTTCCATTTCTTAAATCATTTCATTGATTTCTTTTTTTCTCATGCTGCTTTTTTTTTTCAGTAACTCCCCCCCTCCCCCGGGATTCACTGGGGATTTGAGAAGTGAACAGGAGAAAAGAGGGAAGGTGTGAGGAAGAGATGGGTGGTTACCAGGAGAGTGATCTGTGCCTTTCCTCAGGGAGAGGAAGATTTGCAATACAGAGAATGAACCCACTTGCCATCCTACTGTTGCAGATCCCCCAAAAAGAAAGAGGAGCTACAATAAATAGAAAGGGCACCAGCGCTGGGAGCGAGACCAATGTTCAGTGGAGGGATGCTGAGGTATCCGGAGAGCTGGTAATTAGTCTTGGTAACATGCGTTCATTCAGTGTAAAGAAAATGGTAAAAGGGCCTACAGGTAGTGTGAACTGCACACTCTGGGCAAGAAGAAGTGGGAGAGTAAACAAATTAAGCTCTCCGAACTGAAATGTGGCCAATACTGCTTCTTATTCTGAAAAATTCAGCCACTTTTACTCTTTAATTCAGGTGAGATCTGAATTCTGCAGTTTTAGAGGTATCAGTGTAACTCTAAGTTATACTTTACAAAAACGAGATTTTACATCCAATTCTGGCATTAACATAGGCCACTAAGATAGCCAATGGAAAGGAGCAGGATTTTTCATGTTAGACAAAATGAGAGCTGAGGCTACTTTTCCTACTTGTTCCCATTGCACAGAATTCTACACCGGCAGGTAGAAGAAATGTACAGATCTTCCCACATGTACTTTCAAACTAGGAGCATGTGATATTGGGGAGGGGGGAGGTTGGAGGAGGACAGTAGACACATTTAATGGAAGCTAAGAAAAAACGTATTTACTGTACCCCAATTTGAAACTACTTCATAACTCAGTAATGATAGTAAGAAGCATCCTTACCCCACACCATTTAACTCATGGCCATTAGGTATAAGTTACTGCAAGATAAAAAATGATTTAATCAAGTCTAGGTGAAATCTCTTTAATGCTTAAATCCTCACTTCTCCATTTTTCTCCTTCCCCTGCCCTCTCTGTACTGTCGCCTCTCAAATGAGTTGGGTGAGGAAATCTTAGAAGCTAGTGTCTCTGGAAGAAACAGCTCGTTTACTCAGGCAGGGTTTCTGTATCAACTTTAATGCTGTCTATGAATTGCCTATAAAAATGTTCCTTCCCAATCCATATTTATCTCACATGTAGAAGGCAAAGAAAACTACCCCAAGATGCAATAATGCTTTGCTTTTCTGCAGCAGAAAGGTTAAGTTTTTGTTTGTTTGTCACTGCTGAAAAACAAGCCATGGACAAGCTTCAGTTGGGTGATTTTCTGGGTTTTGCAAGCTCACTGTTATACAAACTCTCCTCCTCCTTCCTTTTTTTTTTTTTTTTTAATCCGGGGAAGGATGCTGTCCCTGAAATTGCAACCCAAATGAAGCACTAAGCAATGCCAGTGTTACACGTAGCATTTGCTCCTGCTAACACCAAGTAGAGGTGATAAAACAGAGACTGGACACAGGTAATACCAGCTTATAGTACCTCCTCTTTCAAGTTTTCCATTAACTCACAGGGCAGGGATAAGTTGGAAAAAATATATAAAATTTTAGAATTGATTCCCATATCTTTTCAGACACTCTGGTAATTTCAGGCTGAAAACTTATCATGTGGGAGTGTACAGGAGGCAAAATGAAAACTGTCACAAATGTCTCCTCCACTTTGAATTGGGCAGGTATTGGGGTGCTCCAACCCTTTCCATCTGAAAACTTGTTCTTAAATTTTCTTCCACCATTCTTCTTCCCACCACCACCACCACCACCATAATCTTTCTCCTCTTCACTGTCCTTCTCCCATTCTCCTTCCCTTCTAAGCACACTCTTGCAGAACCTGAATTGTGGGCAAAGCCAGGAATGAGAGCTCAAGCAATTTCAGTAAGAGGCTTCTAAAACGTGCTAAATAGAGCTTAGATCCCAGTAATGCCATCTGTGCCTTTGAGGGTGATGCAAGCATTTGTGTTTAGGGAACTTGTGAGGAGGACTTGGGTCCTAGTGAAGGATAGAGTTGTGACTGTTCTGGGTGTTTTGGAGGTCAGAAAGAGTTGAATTTGGGTGCTCTTTTTTTGTCGACCTCTTTAACCACATGGTGGAGGTGCCAAGGACATTTTAAGTCTTTGGGAAGAAGATGCAGCACCATGAATTCTAGAAGATATCATACCTAAACATACTGACTTTTAGATGGAAATGCCATCAGTGTCTCTGCCCAGTTCTGTTGCAGATCTATTAATCATATCCACAAGGATTGCCAAAATGGCAGGGCTCTCTTCGCTTTTCAGTTTATACAGAGCAGAATCATTTACATAAAGTCCTTAAGGCAAATAACTGTTGGGGCTCTAATTTATATCTGATCGAAAATTAGCCGTCATTATGTGCTCCATTAGCAGCGTCTTTAATGTGCTTCTAAGCACCATTTGTCAAGCGGCTTGTTAATATCCTTCAAGTCTTTAAAGTTGAGAGCTCATTAAAGAGTGCGCTCTGTTATTGATGTAATTTAGATGAGTTTGGAAGAGCAAGTACACCATGCCTTGAATGGACAACCTAGAGGAGCCAGGGCAAGGGGGCATTTGATGACCAAGTTCACTGTCAATGATTTTCCAGAAGGCTTCATGCTTCCTTGATAGTAGATCTATGGGTCCTACAAGGGTGTTTTTGAGGGTCCACATTCTGACCTGAGTTAGTAATTTATTTCTCTGGGAAGACCTGTGCTTGTCCACAGTGTTTCTCTCTTTTCTCCTCAATTCATATTTACTGTGGCATATTGAACTTTATGAGAGAAATGTGGGAAAAAATGGGGCTTAATGTAATATCTTTTATGAGAGGACTCACCAGTTTTTTTGTTTGTTTGTTTGTTTTCCTGGTTTCACATCTTCATCCCCTACTTGGTGCCTAGTTGTTTACTTCCTGAGGCCTGCCCTTTATTCCACAGGGCGGAGGAAATAAATATCCATTGAGAAAACCATAGGTCTAAAGTCAAAGATATGGCCATTGAACCTATTTTGATGGAGGTACAGTAAACCCGCTTAATTATGTACATATTATTACATTATCTATCAACCACCCCATCAGAAGAGCATAAAGGCCAATAAATTATTATAAATAAATAAATAAATTTTTATTTATCTAAAAATCCATATATTTTGTCATTTTCTTTCTGGAGGAGATTATGTTAGTGTAACACAATAAAGAAAACCATTAGCACAGCCAGAAAATTGCAACTGAGTGCAACAATAATTCCGCTAGCAGGATAAATAACAGTTAGAGAGCTGCATTCCAGCCTAGATTTCCTGGTGGGTTGGATCAGCCTCCTTTTGATTCAAGTCTTTAGTGTATCTGTGAATCTCGTTATCAGGGGCTTAGTCTGAATTTGCAACATTCCCCCCACTCCCTCTTCTGAATCTCACATGAAGAGAACATTTGAGCCATTATTATTTTCAAACCCCAATTCTGTTCCTATTTCTAAATTCACTTCCCCTCCAGAGACCTTTAGCAGAACTCAGAGATTAATGTAACATGATGAGAGACATTAGGCATTTTATTCTCTCTTCTAAATTTCCAATACTCTTTCAGTCTAAGAAGCTTGCGTGTGATGATGGCTCTACTTTATCAGATTAAAGCAAAAATAAAACGAAGAGTTTAGGAACTGGACCTACGTGGGAGGTCCGTTCTAATATCTCAAAGTCTTCTCCACTTCCTTCTCCTTTCTCTCAGCTCAAAGAATGATCACATTTTCATCATTTGTTGAGCAGCTTATTTTTGCACTCCACACCTTAAAAGAGTTCCTTTTATACACACGGAGAAAGAGAAGGGAGAAAGAAAGATATAATAAGATCAATTTAAGGACATATTGAGGTCATATAACAGCACAAATATTCTCAAGTGCTCTGTATAATGTGCAGTGGGGATTTTGGGCAGTTTTATTGTGTGGTAGGATCCTCATCTCCGTTGTTTTTTACAGGATTCCTCCAGGCTAAAGTAATAAAGCGAGTAATTAGAATGCTAAAGACAGATGTAAATAACAGGAATGAGACAGCGGTGACAGATGAGCGGCTGGGTCAGGAAAGAGCCCAGTTGGTGGAAATGACACCGCTTCCTCGCTCCGATCCCTCCCCCACCCCACTCCCTTTCTCTGGCGGCCTCTCCTCGCTCCTTGCCCTTGGCCGTAGGCGGCCGACCGGGGACACACCGGTCAAAATTGCATTCGGGAGGCCGACGCGCGGGGGTGCCACCATCTCGCCCACCCATGGGCCCCGAGACGGGCGCCACGCGGGCACCTGGGCCTTCCGAGGTCCCTCTCGGGGGCCTCCAGGACTCGCCGGCCCCGGCAGCCCGCGTCCAGCCCAGGCCTCGCCCTGCAGCCGGCACCGACGTCCGGGTCTGCGCCCGGGTCTGCCCGGGACCCGCGGGCGCGGGGCTGAGCGCGGCAGCAGCTTCGCCCTCCCACCTCCCAGCTGCCTTTGGGCCTTTCTCGCCTTCTCTTCTAAAGCAGAGCACCAGGCCCTGAAGACGCCTTCGCTGCCCTCTTTGGCCCGAGGAGGCCCAGGCCGGCCCTTGGCGCTTCCACCGACCGCTCGGCCGCGGCCCCACCGTGGAAGAGGCCGAAGCACGTGTGGGGCTCTGATGCCCTTCTCCTCCGGGCACACCGAGAGTGGCTTCCTTTCACGCCCCTCCAAGGCTACCTCCCCGAATTCAGCGTTTCCCACAAGTTACCCCAGGTAACTGGAGCCTTGAGAAAAACCACTGACGACGCCTTTTGACGCACACACACACAGACACACACAGACACATACACACAAAGAGACACAGACACACACAGTAACAGGAGCAATTTGCCTTTCCAACCTGACTTACCAGTTGACTGGGCAAATACAGCAGTTAGTAAGTGAATGAGTTTTCCCTCCCAACATTATAAATAGGTTGAACAGCCCGATGCCAGATTGTTATATGGAAGTTAAAACAATGGTAAATGCTATTTAACCATTGTATTTGACCTTAGAGAAAGAATAATAATCAGCATATCTTAGAATGAACACTAAACCCCACAGATAACTTTCAGGATCTGGTATCCAGAGAGACCCTCTTCTTCCTGCTTAGAGGCACCTCATTCCTAAAATTAAGGCCTATTTGGGTTTGAAGTTACATTTTAAAGAGAATGACAATTTAAGGGTGCAGCTGTCCTTTGGTGTAGAGGTGGTCACAATGAGACAGAAGTGACCATTAATTGTTACCTTTAGATTTTGGCTTTAGAGCATTAAATGCCTACTGTTTAGCAGCAGTACTCTTTAGATTAAAACACGGGCACACAGGCACACAAATCCCCAGAGTGAGCCAAACTAGACCAGGAGGTATCTCTAATATCCCAGGGTAATGGTGGTTCTGAGGTCAGTTAGCAGCTCCGTGGGGAAACCCTGTGTCAGCTGAGGAATTATATTACTTCCTGGATTGTTAACATTAGTTATGCCCACCCTTGGAGGAAGATAACCATTCCCATATTTTTAAAGGACACTTGCAAACAGGTAGAACAAAATAGAATATATCTTGGGACACTGAGATATATGTTCATCCATTTTAGTTTTAATTATTCTGATAATTTCAGAATTTAATTATTTCAGACTGATGATTATCTTCTTTTTGGTTAATTTTTTTTAAAAATTTTAAACAACTATCTTTTAAAACAAAACAAAACAAAACAAAACAAAACAAAAGACACCAAAACCCAGGGGAATGTCTGGAGTATTTATGAAGCTGGTGTTGATAGGCACTGTTCCGTTCAGGCTCTGAAGTTATATCTACAGGTCAGATTTTTGAGACTTAGGTTGCTAAGTCTATACCTTCCTGAAAGGCACAATTAGGGAATGAGATCTCTGTCCTAGTTGATGAGGGATCACCATAGAATTCATGGGAAACTGGTAGCCTACTCTGAATGATATATATTTTTTCTGTCTCTATGAAAGTGGAGGTCTGATCAGTCATAAAAGTATTGACCTCAGAAAACCGAATTGGACTTAAGACTAGTGCTTATGAAGAAACGTACTGGATAAATCCCCTGTTTCTGTGTTATTAAATTTAATTTTTTTTTACATTTGATTTTTGAGGGAAAAAATTGAAACTAAGTGTGTAACATTGTAAATAACAATTAATGCCACTGGACTGAACATGTAAAACATTTAAAATGGCAAGTTTCATGTCACACACACACACACACACATATTACCACAATAAAATTAAAACAAAATCTCCCCTGCTCCCCCCCACCAAAAAAAAACCCTTAGTGTGTAGCCTCAGGATCTAAAATGTAGGTCTGATCTGGAATCCTGATCTAGGGATGTCTCAGATCATGGTCCTCACACTTCCTTATGTTAGGAAACAATAGATTTCATCTAAGAATCAAGTTGGTGCTGGAGGGTGGGTGTGGGGAGAGAAGGGGTAGTTAGTGGGGACAACGCCACAGATCATAATGTGAATACCTGGTGTAGCCAAATGCTGGTTTTGGACTCCTTATGGCTAAGGTAGCTATGTGACTGGAAAAGAGGAAAGGTAGGGGGAGATGTGGACAGGAGTTAGAGGACAACTGGGACTTCCTTCGTAGGAAGTGGGAATTACTTTCTGGTTTCCCTTCACCTTTGTGGAGGACCTTTTCTGTGTACAGAAAATTTTTCCATTATAGAAATTTCAAACTGTGGGTGGCAACTCATCAGCAAGTCATGAAATCAATTTTGTGGGTTGTGATCAGCTTAAAGAAAAAATTAAAAAAATTAAATAGAGTAGAAATAATCAATGTGGATCATATGTTTTGAGAGCAAGTTTTGTTTCATGGGACTCTTGCTTTAGTTTTATTTATATCTATATGTTTATATTGGGCCATGGTGTAAAATGTATTTCTTATTTGTGCGTTTTCCTCAAAAACATTAGAAGAGCATTGTTGAAGGCCTATCTCAAAACCTACCTTCTCTGAGAACTCTTCTAGGTGATACCAGCCCTTATCTTCTAAATCCCTTTGTTCACTATCATTTATTTGATGCTTCTCTAATGCTTCCCTGTATTAACATCTCACATAGTCATGTCTTTTCCAACTGGATTTAAACTCCTTAAAAGTTCTGTGTTTTAGGCTTCTTTAGATTAAAACACACAGACAACAAGCAAACAAATACTCCCAGATCAGGCCAGAAGGCCACTGTCTCCTCTGTCAGTATAGGCACTGGTCTTTGAAACGGTGTTGTACACATAATACCTGATCAGTACATGTAGATGCCTCATTATGTGCCTAACAAAAGCAAGTCAGATCTCAGCTCTTCTACCAGATTTTCAGCGATGCATTTCTTCTCCCCGTCTCTGCTCTAGACTAGATTATGCCCCCTGTTATTGGCTCTGTTAGCACTTTGGAATGCCTTCATGACACTTACTGGAGTTTAATTATAAATATTTAGGTGATTATTTGATTTGTTTCCTCCACCAGAGTGTAAACCTTTACAGAATGGACCACATCTGTTTAGCTCACCTGTACTTAACTGTTTCAGTTTGCTAGAGCTGCTTTGACAAATACCACACAGTGGGTTGGCTTAAACAACAAATGTTTATTGGCTCACGGTTTTAGAGGCCAGAAGAGTCAGCAAGTCTACACTTCTCCCCAGGGTCTATAGTGTTCTGGTGATGGCAGCCCTCTGTCACATGGTGACATCCTTGGTCTCCTTCTGTGTGGTTTTCTCTAACTGACTGCATCCGAATTTTGAATTCCTTCTGCTTATAAAGGATTCCACTAATATGGGTTAAGGCGCAGTCTGATTTGGTTGGACCAGGCTTAAGGGGGACCATAAAAGACCCCATTAACAAATGAGTCCACACCTTTACAGACAATACATCTTCAAAGGGTCCTGTTTACAAATGAGTTGACATCCACTGGAATGTGGATCAAGATTAAGAGCATGTCTCTCGTTGGGGGTACATGATTCAATCTGCCACGCTAGCACAGTGCTTGGCACATGGTGGGCACTCAATAAATGTTTGTTGACTGTCTGATTGAGGGGCTGACTGACTTACACCATGACCGGCAGTTGGTTCTGACAGAGGCAGCAGGCCTTTCTCATCAGGAAGGCATTTTGCTCATGAATTTCTGATGAAAGGGGAGACTTAAACTTAGTGATTTGAAGAAATTAAAGTTTGTGTGTGGTGTTTTCTCATTATTTTTCTTCTCTTATTTTAGTAGCACTCTATTTTGGTTGCTTATACCTGGGTATAAAAATGGGCACATATAAGAAATGGCTATATGAGCAACATCTCTGTAATTTTTGAAAAATTTATGGAGAAAATAAATTATTTCATATGAGATTCAATTTGTGACCTACACAAGAAATCCCTCTTACAACTAGAAAGCTGTTTCTCCTTGATGGATCATTAGTCCTCTTTTTATTAGAAAATGAGAGTTTTGAACCCTGTGTATTTCCTTCTTTACCTTGGCTGAGAGGGCACACCTAACAGTTGGTTAAATTGCAGTAGGTTTTCTTCAACATAGATCTTTTAGAACATTTATCTTTTCTTCCTTCAGCTTTTTAGAACTTGGCTTTTTGCTGTTTGTCTTTAACATTTTTTGATTATGTGCTTTTGGGTTTTAATACACCTAAATCAGCATACTGTGGAGGAAATGAATCAACTTTGGAGTTCCATAGACCTTGGTTCAAATTCTGAACAAATTCAGGCTTTAACACTTCCTAGCTATGTGATCTTGGTAAAGAAACCTCTCTGAATCTTACTATTCTCATCTGTAAAGTGATACCAATAATATTTTACTCATGGTTTTAAGTATTATCTGAGATAATACTGTACAGTGCTTGGCAAAATTTAGGTACTCCAAAAAATATTATTTCTCTTTGAAGTGATGTGTGACTTCAAATCTTTTTTGGCAGGAGATGTGTAGGATCCATGACAACAAGGGAGTTTAATGTGTTAATTTTAAATTTTCCATAATTTGAGATCTTGGGAAAATAATCTTGTTTCTCTTAATTACTTTAACTACAAAATTCAGCAAATAAAACTTATATATCACTTCAAAGAAATATTTATTAACAATACTGTTGTGTAAATTATTTAAAGATGCCCATGTGTTATCTCAGAATAATTCCAAAAAGGCACATGCATATCTTTAGAAAGACATGTCTTGATATACTGAGAGTACCCTTTTGTAGTTTTGACTAATCAGGTTTTTGCATTCATCACTTAAAAATATAAGTCTGTATGGTTCTTACTAGTGTTTTAAATGTAAGGTCATCATATATTTACTGAGGAAATGATAGCCAAAATAATTCACATTCTTGCTATCCTGGGTGGTTAAAATGCATCTAGGGAAATGGGAAATAGATTACTGCTTCAGCCTAAGGGGCATAATGCTAAGATATAAGTAGTATCCATAGAAGTTTAATGCTAAGATTAAAATAGCAACCAAACAGAACTGGTTAGGTAGTCACATGGGTTTCCAGTAGAACCAGGTATTAGAGAAAAAGCCAAAGGTCTAGGATCTAGGAGGCCAATAACATGGGAATGAGGAACCAGTTGTTGAGGTTCCAGGTGAGTAGGAGCTCAGAATGTAGAGAATGAAGGTATTTCAAAATATAATACCATCAGTGGGCAAATAGAAGTGAAATGAACAAAGAGTTATTTTTCTTGAGCTTCCTTTTTACTTTTGTGGTATATATAGACTGAGCTTGACAGTGTATTCTGGAAGTAATTGCAACTTAGGAATTCTCCTGCTAAATATATGGTTTGCATGATACATGAGATCGTGTTTTCCCCTTTATAAGATGCAATTATTTCTGCAATTATTATCTTCATTAATAAATTGAACATCTCAATCATTGATTGAACACATATTTACTGTGTTTTCAGGTATTTTGAAAAGTGCTGAGAATAAAAGACCTAAGTCCTACTGCTCAAGAGGATACTCCCATAGATGTCCATACACCCTTCCATTTCCCCCTGCAACATCCATATCCATTCTGAACTGATGTAGGCAGAATGAATTTATTTTCTTCTGATCCTATTTTGGCTCATAAGGCTGTATTTGTTAAAGTCAAGTGAAGATGAGATAACTATTGTGGTGATTCAAGGAAAGATTGCATTTTGCCTTTGCACTTTGCATGTATTTTCCATTTCAATAACCCATTTCAATTAATGTAATTTTTGGTACATTTACTTCAGAATTTTCAGTTTATGTATATTTATTGTAAACAATTTTAGCTAAATGAAAAAATGTTTCATTTATATTCCCTTTAATAAGAGTAGATAATTTCTTTTACCTTTTAGAGAACAGAATATCACAACTAGAAAAGAAGAGTGAAGACTTTCTTTTTCTTGTTTTACAAAGACAGTATGGTTTTATTTTTAGAATCAACACATTTTGGAGAAATTCAGTAGTTTGCACACTGGGAAAAACAGTTTATCCTTTACTCTTTTTGTGGTGATATAGATTTTATTTTCTGCACCACTGCTTCCAAGATGTTTCACTTTTATCGTTTGTAAAACATGTTAGTTCAATTTTGGCGAAACAATTTGGGAAAATGTTGTGTTTGGGGGAGAAATAGCCAATTGATGCTTTTTAAATAACTGTGGATGTAAATAATGATAGTTTCATATGATGAAAACCTCATAATGCTAGTAAAGTCAAGAAAATGCTAGCATGTTAATAAGCCCCAGTTATCTATTTAAAAATCTATGTATTTCTTATTTGCTTTTAATATATAATAATCTGGCCACTAAAGTTGCCCCACATTTCCTGCCAGCTGGGGAACTTGCTTTGGCAGTAAGCTGCCCTGCAGCATTTGGCTAGGATCCAGACCACAAGAAAAGGCAGTGTGGAAGCTGTGTGAGGAGAATTAGTTAAGCTTTTAATTAACTCACCCTTTCCTGTTGTAGGATGTGTACAGATTCATTTCTTCAATTATGCTTCAAAATCATCAAACTAGGCCACATATTGACATAAGCATAAAACAGTTAAGTAAGCTTTAAGGATGACAGTACGGACGTATATCAAGAGGACTCAAAAGAGATACTCGGCAGACCTAGGAGTCTGTAAGAATTTATACAGAAATAAAGGGATCTGAGACACCTTAAGAGGCTGTGAACTCAACTCTAGTCAGTGTAGCTACTCCTCTGGGTGTGGAAGGCACAGGCGGTATTTATCGAAGCAATGTGACACTTAAAGGCATTCAGCTTAACGCATTTGTACATAGCTAACCTGATACATCTAAACACATTCAATTTGTTTACACCTGTGGACTCTTGCCCTTGTAGGGTCCTTAGTCTTGGCATGTTCTCTACATGAACTCTCCATTAAATCCCCTTTTACTTATAGATCACAGTTTTGTGTGATCATATACTGTTTCTGAAGTCAACTTGATTTTGTTTTAAGTAATCAAATGTTTATTGTTATCACATAACTAGAGGACCCGAAGGAGACACTCAAAGGTTGGTTAATTCCAATGCAAAAGCAACATCTTAGCCACTGAAGGAAAGGAAGGAAGTGGCTTATTGCTTAGTGCAATATCAAGATGTTCAATAGGGCTGTATTTGGTCATTTGAGTCTGAGACCTTTTAATAAGAGAAGACCAGCATATGGTGGTAGGTAATGAGAGGTGGAGGAGCCTAAGACATGGCTGCCAGCTAAGTCAGCTGCTTGTCTATATTCTGTTGAGAAATTGGGGGAAAGCTGAGTAGAGTGAGTATCTGTAATAAAGATAATTTGATTTTTATCTGTTGTTTGGGGATTATGGTAGGCATTCAGTATGATATAAAAAATGATAAAAGTTGACTTCCCAGCTTGTATTTTAAATCTAAATAACAAAGTTTTAACTGAACTTTAATGATTTGATTAAAAAAAAAGGCCCACATTGTCGCAAAGGTAAAATCTCCTTTTCCTTTTTCACATCTTCCTCCTTTCCTCTCTCTCTTCCTATATCCTACTTATTGCATTCAAACTCTTCCTCAAAACTCTTCCTCTTCTTCAGCATAGATTTTATGTTAAACCTATTTTGCATGACAGTAGATATTTAAATTTTAGTCATATAGCTAATTTTTTTGTCATGCCTCAAACTATTTTTTATTTGCAACTACATAATTTCATGCAATTCCTTGAAACAATGGCATAAAATAGATTTCCTGTTTTATGTATAAAAAACTTACATACTCTCCGTAAAGTACATGCATAAAGGTATTGGAACATATTGTCCATTCCTACAGTATTCTCAAACCAACAGAGTTGATGCACAATGTATAAACACTCAAGTCCAAAAAGTCAGGCACATGCCTAACTTTAATAAAGTTTCTCAAACTATATCAATTTATCTGAATTGCATATATTTATTTCTAAGATATTATTCTCAATAACTTCTCTATAAAAATAAGTTTGATGGTTTGGGCCATGTAACTTTACTGCTGTAAGTTTTAATATAAACTCAGGCTTATTCTAGCTTTCTCTCAGCATGACTCGAATGGAATCAAAAGGAGAGAGTGACATGCTAACACGTGAGGATTAGTCCAGTGATTCTGGTCACGATGCATTCCAGGAGGAGGTACCCGTGTCACTGGAACTGGTCCATGTGGCTTATTCTTCCTTCCCTGATTTGGATAGCCAGACGGAACAGAAGAAGGGTAGTGACTCGGGTGGCCATTTCCTCGGTGTATCCCTGACCTTTTTTCTGGGCAAAGGGTGCCACGTTGGAAAAGGCAGGAATATTGGTTCTGAAATCTGGTACTCAAGGCTGGGAGTTGCAGTTACAGAATTAATTAGCTTTCCCTTATTAGACTCTTTTTCCAAAGAAGGGGATCCCGAATGATAGCCAGAGGTGGCCCTATCAAGGGCCCTGGCAACTTCTTGGGGATCTCATCTTTGTTCTCAGCCTCGTTTTCAAAGCTGGCAACAATGAACACACTGTTTTTCTCTCTCATACCGACAGCACAGCTCCCCCGGGTCTGCTCCGAGAGGGAGCCGGCTCCTTTGGCAAGCCCAGGTCGTTGTACAAGATGCAGCTGTTCTCACAGGCTTTCAGGACGTCGGATCGACCCTCTGAAACCCACTGACGCGTCTGCAGGCCTGTCCTTTACGTGGTTTTTCAGGATACCAATGATTTTATAGTTCTCTTAAGGTATTAGAATCAATTGCACAGTAAAGCTCTCTACTACCTCTTTATTCATCTTACGTTTTCGAACTAGCCTTGTGAAAGCGGCAGCAATTTCGTTCTCCATCTTTCCCGCCGCCGCAGCTCCGGGGCCACGCGGGCCGTCTGGGGTTCGGGAACGCAGGGCGCCGGCTCCGGGGCCCGAGCTCAGCTGCAGCGAGGCGGGAAGCTGCTCCCGCGTGGTCGGGCGGCCGAGCGTGTACGCCAAGAAGGAGCTCATTTTTAATAGTTAAAAATCTCCTGTGGAAATATTAAATGAAAGTGATACTTTTTGTTTTTAATACTCGCATTTTGAGTTTATAGTGGAGCATAACAGCTTAGTATACATAATAAGCATATTTCTAAACTAAAATATTTCCAATTCCCACCTGTGAGAAGGACCCAAGGGAAGGGGAGTTAGCAAGCAATAACAAAAGATGTGGGCTTTATTGTGCCCTATATTTTGAAGCACAGTAGCAAAGCCTTTGTAAACAGACTCCCATAGGATAATAAAACCTTATAGGCAAAAGAGCTTTGAGAGATGATTTTGTCCAAACTTCTCAAATTACAGGACCAGAATGTTGCCACGTCGGGTCATACAGAAAGTTAGCAAAATAGCGTACTAGACTTCAGGTAGAATGAATCTTTCTTACATGTTTTTTTCTTCAGATAATGATCTCATAAGAAATTAGGATAACATCCAAGCAAAACAAACTATTATGCATATTAAAAACTATATGTGCACCGCCTTCAGACTTAATTTCAAAGCAGTTTTTCATTGTGTGGCCCGAGAGGCTGAACTCTGAGAAAACTGTGACAAGGAAATAGTCTGTTCTGTCTCAGTAAGCATAAAGAGGATGGGTAACTGTTGAGTCTGTCCCTGAAGCTGTCACCCCCATTGCCCTGTCTTGCCTTACTGACCTCTGGACTAGAGGATAATTCTTAATAATCTTCCTCATCCTTCCGGAGTGGAAACCTGCAGAGTGATGTGAATCACAATGCAAAGGGGTTATGTTGAGTTTGGGAATAAAGAGGGACGTGTGTGGATTGGGAGTGGGTAGGTGAGGCCTGCGAACCTCAGGGCTTGAGCTCAAGGGATAGGAAGGTGTGAAGGATGGGGTGGCGAGGTAGTTTCTAGAACGTGCCTTCCGCACAAAAAGGCCTGATTGTTTCTGTTCCATTCTACATAATTTAACTTCATCCTTAAAGAAATAGCTGACCTATTGCACATATTGCCTAAAGTGTTTTGTCTCTGAATGGTGTAGATTTTAGATTAGGGAAGCGAATATTCCTTCTTCTTATGATTGATGAGATTGTTCCTCATTCTTTATGTTCTTTTTCAGTTTGTTCACTGCTCTAGTGTAGGTAAGGGCCACTGAATCTATTTAATTGGCAATAACATTTTGAAATACATGATTTATAATTGGAGGAACACCTTGTAAACTTGGGAAGATAAGAAGTTCAAAGAACACCCATCTGATACTAAAATGCCTGAGTCTTATCTATTTTTTAAACCTTGAAATTAATGATTTTGCATTATTAAAGTGATACATGCATTTTCTAGAACATACGGAAATGATAGAACAGGTTTAAGAGATAAATAATTACCAATTGCCTCACTATCCAGAATCTATTGACACTTTGGAGTTTTTCATTTGTTTCTTTTTGTATCTTTTCTATCTGCTTATTTTTCCAGAGTTGTGTATATATTTGTAGCTTACTTTTTCACTTTGGTCAGGAATACTAGTTGTAGATAGCTTCAGGTGGCAGACATTTTTCTTTATTACAGCAACATCATAGTCTACTGTGAGGTCATCAACAATTTACGTATTTGTTTTCCCTTAATTTGATGTTTAGTCTGAGTCCAATATTTGGTATTATAAATGATATAGTGTACTTCCTGATGCATGTAACTTCTGAATTGGTATTCTTTTCTTAGCACAGATTGCAGTCATGAAATCACAGGGTCTTGATATGCTGTCAAATGACTTTCCAAAACCATTATTGTTTACAGTCTGCATGAGGTATCTGAACTTCGGTATGTCTAGCATCCTTTAACCCCCTCTTCTGGTAAGAGTACCCGCCATTTTAAAAAAAAATTTTCCTTGTCCCAACCAAGTGACATGGAGGCAAGGAGAAGCTATAAAGCAGTAGCAAGTCTCCCAGGGTCACAGCAGTTCTTCTAATAGGGACATGTGGTCCAAGTTAGGTCAACCAGACTTCTTTCCCTGAGATTTTCTTTACTGAAACTTGAGATATTCTGTCCTCTGGGGTTTCTAAGCTGTGATGATATAACTTGGAACTGCCTGTTGCCAGGACTCCTGAATTAAGAAACAAACTGCAATTGGAGAGAAGGAGGACAATACAAAGAAAGAAGTTGGGAGGGGTTTTGGGGGTGGTCAGGGGAAGAAAAAAAGGGGCACAAGGACAAAAGAAAGGAGGATAGGTGATAAGGTGATGAGGAAAAGAAGTAGAAGGAGAGAGGAAAGAGCTGAGGTCTTCAATTCAGTTATACCTGAAGTTCAGTGGCATCCATATCTTCCAATTACATGAGCCAATAAAACTTTTTATGTGATTAAATTAGTTTGAAAAGGATTTCTGTGACTTGTCCCTGAAAGTCTTTATATGTATCCCTACTCTTGTTTTTTACAGTTTCATTTTAAATTAAAAGTCTATATTATAAATTTCTCACTCTACATGTCACTGATACCAAATCTTAATCATAATCAGTCCTCAGTATTATTGCAATGGATATCCACACTTAAACTAAAAATGTTACATGTTTTATAGGTTTCTTGAATCAAGATTAGTGGCAACTGTAACGAGAAGTAAATATATTTTAAATTGATATATTAGATGTTGGATGAGTATTAAAAGTTTATGGGACATTTATTCTGCACCTTAAATTTAACACAAAAGGTTTGTAACTTTTTTCTCCCTCCCCATTCCTCTTTATACCACTTATTCTTTTTTTTATATATAAAAAAATATATAAACAAAACAACATACCAAAATAATTAGTTTAAAAAACAAAACAAACAAACAAAAAGACATATAGTAAAAGAACATTTCAAAGAGACCATAATAAGGGAGTAAGAAAAAGAAAACGGACCTAAGATAACTACTTTACTCCCACCCTGATTCTACTCTACTCCAAGAAAGTAACCTAATATAGCAACATTTCTGTGAACTTGTTCCTACTAAACCTATTAGAAAT
>PVKY010004951.1:0-18306 GCA_004027775.1 Bradypus variegatus
AATGGGAACAAAATAGTGTCCACCGCACAGGGCTGCTGTGAGGACATGGCCCTGAGGACCTGCTCGGAAGCCAGCATTTTTGATCAGTGTGTGTATGAACACGTGAAAAGCAGTGCTCTCCCGCTGCTGAAGGACCTGGGCCTGTGCTCTGTCGATGTGGGGACTTCGCCCAGCTTTCAGAGACGCGCGAACCAGAGGTCTTGTATGCTTGCTCTTGCGTTTCCTTCAAGTGCCAAATGAGAATATTCAAAATGCAGTGTTCTTCTGGGAAGCTTATTTCTATAAGTATCTTTACCTGTTGCAAGGCAGTGGAAGAGCCTTCAGGAGGGTTGTATTTAGCTTTCGGGAGGCGCTGTCATCAGATCCTCTCATACGTGGGAGGTAAGTGCCGTCAGAGCTGTGGTGATAACAATTAGGAAGTGGGGTTCAGCTCTCGGGATCTGTGTGCATGCAGTGCTCTGCATGTTTGCATAAAGCATGATGCAGTGTTAGCTATTCCTGGTGCTGGGGTCTCAGGGATGAGACCCCGATTTTTACTGAGATGCAGGGAGCGGGGACATGGGTCTCTGGAACCCCATCAGCTCTGGAAAGGTCATATCAAAGTGTGGCTGCAGGTGACCACGACACCTGTGTAGACAAGGGAACCCCAGAGCCTCCACAGCAGTGCCCTTGGTGCCGATAGCTGACCGTCAGAGCGGGGACCAACCGTGCCCGGGTGCAGTGCCAGCCCCCCACCGTCACATACACATACATAAACGTCATTCTTTAGAACCGTTTTAGATTTACAGAAAAACTGAGAGGATAGTACAGAGGGCTCCCACATAATCTGCACCCAGCATCCTCTGTTGTGAGCATCTTACATAGTGTGCCTCATGGTCACAATTAATGAGCCAGTATTGATGTGTGATTATTAACTGAAGCCCATACTTCAGTCAGATTTTCCCCGATCCAGAATCCCACCCAGGATACCACATTACATTTCGTTGTCATTTCCCCCAGGCTCCTGGTGGCTGCCACAGTTTCTGTATCTTTTACCCTCTTCCTTCCCCTCATCCTTACCCCGTTGTTAGAATTCTCATTCACAGTGTGTGGGGGTCTCAATTGGCCAGGGCTGCTACGACAGGTACTGTGCAGTGGGTGGGCTTCACCGGTGGGAATTTACTGGCTCACGGTTTGAGAGGCCAGAAGTCCCAAGTCAGGGTGGCGGCAGGGCCTGGCTTTCCCTGGAGGCTGGCGTGCTGGCGCCGCCCTGCCATGGCGCTGGGTTCCTTCACTGGCACGTCTGCCCCCATCCCAGGGCAGCACCCTTGGTCTCCCCCGTGGCCTCCCCTGACTTCTGACTTCTCTGCCTTCTGGTTTCCCATTTCTACTGACAGTCTGCGTCCAGTTTTCTCTCACTATAAGGCATCTGGGCACCTGGGTTAAGACCCACCCTGGTTCAGTTTGTCCCCAAATTAATGAATGACATCTTCAGAAGGTCCTATGTACGGATGGGATAGGATTGTTTAAGAAGGTCTTTTGTTGGGGTCCCTGATGCCAGGGTCACAGGGAGGGAGGGCCTGCTCTCTGCCTGACCCCACCGGTACTCTCACTCCTCCCTGTTCATCCGGGAGGGGCAGCGACTGGCTCCAGAGGTCAGAACCCCTGAGGCACAGGAGTCAGCGATGCAGCCAGCACTGGCACCCGGGCCTGTTTGAGAGCCTCTGCGTCACTCACCGGGACGGTCTGAGGTGGTCTCACGGTGATGCTGGTAACCAGATCACGGCCTTGAAGTGCTGGGGGCTCTCGCCTCAGAGTCCTCACGTGCGGTTGGCAGAGCTGCACGGGGTGATGGGTATTGTGCCTACCCGAGAGCATCCGAGCGGGCACCTGCAATACCCGGTTTTGTGTTACAAAGCGCTTTGGAAGGGGGCCGTTCGCTGTTTCTGATCTCTGCAGGAATTGTAATTTAGCTTCCAAATATGTCGTATTTGAGTCTTTGTAAAACCCTTTAAGCACAATCATATTTTAACTTCTGCAGTCCTGTTGAGAACTTATTTTAAAGAATTTTATTCCAAAGAATATGTAAAATGTACACATAAACATTTTCCAGTCTGGCCACAATCGGTCCATTTGAAGGTCTCCTTTGCTATCGCTTCACTCGTTTGTGATAAAGAGTTCTGAAAAACCCTTTGTTGTTGATTGAGCCTGTACCTGGGATGGACTTTTCCCACTTCTTCTCACCCTGATGCTTGGGGTGCCACTTGCTCAGGAAATGACTATCAATATGGTCAAAACTGAGATCCCCTCTCGTCTTTCACACCAGGTGTTAAACCTGTCTTAAATTTTTTTTTGTCTGTCTTTAAACTGGAAAAATTTGAAAGTACAGCACAAAGAATTTACTCTTCCTTCCCTGAAACATTTACATTAGTATATTTTTCTTACCAAAAAAAGAGGGAGGCCATTCTCCTATATGACCATAATACAGACATCAGGATCAGGAATTTAAGGTTGCTACACGGTAATCTTCTAATCCTCGGACGCCACAATGTCCTGTATAGTCAAAGGGCCCGCTTTGGAATCACGTGGCATTTAGTCGTTTTATCTCTTTAGTTCCCTTGATCCTGGAACAGTTCCTTGGTCTTGCCTTGACTTTGTGACCTGACACTTTAGAAGATTACAGACCCGTTATTTTGGGCAGTGCACCTCAGTTCTATCTGATGCTTCCTCCTGATTCAATTTACTGTTTGCACGCTTGGCCGGAATATCCGGGTGTCCAGGGTCTCATCACACTCTTTCCGTGGCCCCTGAGTTTAATTGTCCCACCACATCTGATGTTCTTGGAGTGAGGTGGTGGCTGCCAGGCTGCTGCACTGTCGAGTTGCTCTTTTCCCTTTGTAATTCATATGCACCTTGTGCAGAACCTTTGAAGGACAGGAATCTCCTGTTCCTTGACCGATTTTGTTTGTTTGTGTAAGTGTGGTTTCGTGGTTCCGGTTGTAGTCAGCAGGTTGTGCTCTTCGCTATCCTCGTTTACTGGGATGCTCCGATTGTCCCCGAGCTGGCCAGCAGTTTGCAGGCTATTGAGCTTGGGACCTCCTGCCACTTGTCCTTGCCACGTTTTTTGCCACTGAGTAGCCAGAAGGCAGCATGGAACCACAATGCCCCCACTTCACTTTTTCACAGGTGGCCCTGTGACCTGGCACGGCCAGGTGGTTCTTGGGCACTTTCTTTTTGGTGCAGTAAGATGTCCCAGGCTCATCCTAGACAGTCGCTGCCCCAGCTCTGGGATCTGCCAGCTCTCCACGTAGCCCTGGTTCCTTTCAGATAGTGGTGAGTGTGTGTGTGTGTGTGTGTGTGAACGTACACTCACATGTTCCTCTGCTCTCTTGAACACCATGAGGTCACACCAATACTTCCAATGCTGTAAGATGTTCTCACGTTTTCTCCTTTTCCATACTTGTAAATAAAGTTGGAATCTCTGGCTCCCCGCACCCTCAGTGCGTTTACCTCATGGACTAGGCAGGAAGTAACCAGCCTCCCTGCTTGGTGGCTGTACCTGCCCCTGCCCACTGGGGGTGCCCTCCTCGTCCCCCTCAGGGTCCGACTCAGTGCCAGGCCGCCTCAGGCTCTGCTCCGTCCCCTACCCCCACACCCCTGCCTCACACAGAAGATACCCCCTGCCCAGCTTGAGGGCTGCATTGTTGGAGAAGGGGAGATGGAGGGCTCAACCTGTTTCTCAAGCAGAACCTCAGGCTTCCTTTGTGGGCCTTCTCAGGAGGCCTTAATTCCACTTTCTTACTCCACTCAAGCCCTCCTGCATTCCCCCCACCCCATGAATGCCCCCCAGCAGTTTCCTCTGCTCCAGCAGCTCTCTGCATGCCTGTTGAAGGGGGGGGGACTCATTGGCAGCCTCATTTATCAAGAATTAAAATAGCGTAACTTTCAGAGTATTTTAGTCACTTATTTCCACTTCGCCTTCAGCTCTTTTAAAAACTCTGGCTACTCTATAGCCATTATAGTTATTAATTTCTTTATTCTCAAAAAATGTGTGCCCTTAAATTTAAAAAAAAGAAGAGCACAGAGCCAATAAATAGGAGCGTGAAAAGAGACAGCAGTTTATGTTTGTTTAGATCTTAGCCTTTTAACTTGCACTTTGGGGGTTTTCATAAAGAAACTTATCATACTGAAAGACACAAAACTGAAACTCTCCCCTCTGTCATAAAACTGGGAGAAAAAGTGAAGCGGGGGCAATGCGGCTCCATGCTGCCGTCTGGCTACTCAGCGGCAAAAAACGTGGCAAGGACAAGTGGCAGGAGGTCCCCAGTTCAACAGCTTGCAACACAGTAATGGAATAGGCTGCTTGGCAGGCAAGCACTTAACTCCTAAAGTCATCTCTTCCATCATATTTTTTCAGCTTGGTTTATGGAAATGAGGAATATCACAAATCTACTCTGGTTGCTGTATAGCATATACATATAGCCCAGCTGGTTTGTGTTTTATTCACCGTCTGCACCTCTGGTCCTTTCTCGTGCAGAATACGTACACCAATGCCGACAAACTGCTAGAAGCTGCCGAGCAGCTGGCCCAGACTGGGGAGTGTGACCCCGAGGAGATTTATCAGGCCGCACATCAGCTCGAAGACCGGATACAAGATTTCGTGCGGCGCGTAGAGCAACGGAAGATCTTGCTGGACATGTCGGTGTCCTTCCACACGCATGTGAAGGAGGTAAGGCATTGGCTGATGTGTGGGAAAGCGGCTGAAGGGGACGGCGAGGCTGCGTAGCCCAGCAGCACCGAGCGTCCGGAGTGGGCGCAGCGTGCGGGACTCCCTGCCCTGGGCTTCGCTGGGGCTGCGAGGGTGGTGTGGACTGGGAGGCGAGCGGGTCCGAGGGACACCGAGGGAGAGCCCTTTTGTCCCGGGAGAGAACAAGCTTGTCCATCTTAGCCTAGGCACGGGATCCACGCTGTGGCCGAGCTGTGGGGTTTCCTGCCTGTTGTTAGCCTGTCCTGTGGCTGCAGTCATGATTGCCTTCTGATTTTATCACAGTAAAACGTTGAATTTTATGTACTGTTAAATTCAGATGGACGTGCAGACTAGAAAATTACTCAAGGCAACGTGGTCTTCATAATGTTAACACTAATGTGAGAGATGCACTTTTGCTAATAAATTGAGTACGTAGCCATTGAGCAGGGATAATGTGCTATTCGATGTGTGAAAAATAGGTACTAATTATACCTAGTCATACATAGGTTATTCTTGTTAGAAACCATATAAAATTGTATTAAAGAAAGTATTATATAGCTTTTAAGAAATAAACAAAAGAAGATCTATAACAAAAAATCAATTTTCAGAATACCAGTTGAATGAGGGTGTCAGCCTACTGCATCTTATTTCTGCCTTGGACAATGCTAAGGGAAAAAATTCTCTGCTTCACAATGGACCTGCATTGGAGGACAGTTCTTTATAGACTGGAAATGAGGGACCCTTCAAGGTGAACTCAGAATGGAAGTGGGGGAAAACGTACCATAATGGGACAGGAAGAGAGATCCAGGGAGGGTAAAAGTGCTGAGAGAAAATATGGGAAAGGAAGGTGCACCCGGCTTTCCGCGTTTAGAGGCGGCGAAGATGCGGGGACCCTGAATCTATTTAAAGGAAAGGAGCCTCGCTGCCAGTCTTGGGGTCCTGGGCAGGTGCTCCTCAGGCAGACCCCTTGGAACTTGAACGTCTAGCCCACGTGCAGTCCACACTCCCTTTCCGCTCTGCAACTCTGCCGGTGCGGAAAGGGGTGTGGAGAATATTGAGCAGGTCTGGGATCCGAGAGTTTTCGGTTCGGCACCACCTCCGGCCAGCGGCACACATGCTGCCATTTTCTGGATGGTGCCTTGTGACCCTGAGAAATAGAAATAGAAAAGCAACACCACACACTTCCTCCCCTGCTCTTAATAATGTTGCAACTAAAGATGATCTTAAAACATTTCCAGGGAGGGTAGTTTTTTCCAAGGAGACTGTGGAGTCAGTTTCCAGATCACTAGACTCCGAGTTCCTCCCTCACCTTGGGTCCAGCAGTGGCGACCTATCTGGTCCCTTTGCCGACTCCTTTTCCCCAGCTCCCTGGCAGGACGGCTACCACAGTTATTTTCCTGCAGTGTTAGTTTGACCAGGTCACACTCCTGCGTTTGAGCTGTCAGTGATTCTTCTTGTATCTGGGGCATGGCCTGAAGCCCTCAGCATCATGAGCTGGTCCTTCCAGCTGCCTCCTGCACTGTTTTCTCCTCCTGCAAGCCCCTCGACATGGTGTCCCTGGGTCCCCGGCTCCCCGACTCCTGGGTCTCGGCTGTGCAGCGTCCCTTCACCTCCCCGTTTGAAGAGCTCGTGGTTCTCTGCGCGTGCGTTCCGGAGCCCTCCTCACGGGAGCCTCCTGCAGCGCCTGTTGTGACCCCTTGTGACTGTGCCTTGCTCTTTCCCATCGGTAAGCTTAGCTTCTCCTCATCTTGTGCATTTCACCTCCTCACTGAGAGGGTGAAACAAGGGCAAAGGGGATCTGTCTGCAGAAGCAGATTGTTCCTGAGTCCAGTTCATCAAGCAGTGACATGGGACAGAAGAAGGGAGGGGAGCACAGAGCCTGCACTTTCCTGAGGGTGGAGAGTGTGGTGGGCCAGGACGGCCAGCCAGCCGGGTCCTCGTTCCGAGCTGCAGCAGCACCAAAGCCCTGGGCAGAGGGGTGGGGAGGCTGGCAGGCTCCGGGCAGGGTGCATTGAGGAACTGAGAGGAAGAGTGGAGAGCAGCAGGCCCTTGAATCTGTGGAACATTGTAGAGCCAGGGTTTTATGAATAGTGCGAAATTTCCTGTGTGACGGGTGTAGAAATACTCTTCAGCAATATAGCAGTTGGAGGCAAAAATGTAACTTTCCATCAGGACAAAAACGACTCTCTCCATGAAGTAGTGTGTATGATTTAGATCACCTTTTCAGCTTAGTTATGGTTTTGAAAAAAGCAGGCACTAAAGGAAAACCAGGAGGGAAGTGTTTTACAAAAGTTGCTCTGCAGAGACTCTTTTGGGTTCATTTGTTTTTGTAACATCAGCAGCATTTCTAAGAAAAAACCTTACAGTAGAAGCGTCCCAATTAGCAAACCATGGAGTCTGTCTCATCAGTTGGCTTGGGAATTATTTAAAAGTGGAAAGTATGCTTTACTTTAATTGGCTTAAACCCTAGAAGCTTCTAGTATGCATGAGTGTGTAGACTGAGGCCTTAAATCTGCTTTAAAGATTAAGTGGTTCACTCATACAGTTGGAGGGTTTTCAGTGCACACATTCTTCTCTCTTTCCATGAAAGGCTATCACAGTAGCAGGGAAAGTGGCACACTTACCCTAAAGGTGTGCCCCGAGAATGACACAGTGACCCCGGAAGGATGCAGGGTGGTGGGTACCTGGCAGTACCGACCGGACACACATGTACAGGTGCATGCACCTCAGGGGGCTGACGGAGGGAAGGCGCTCTTGGCCCGATCACCGCCCACCCTTCCCCTCCATGTGCCTGGACTTCACTTTTAGCCCCAGCCGTTTTCTAGGTAGATTTATTTTTCCTGACCAGCCCTGGGATTTTCCTCAGTCTCCCTTCTCTGTACTGAGCAAATGCCCTAAAATAAAGTCCTAAGAAATGCTCTTTCAACTATATGTCCGCAAGAATGGTTTCTTCAGCCATCGTGTTTTGAAACTGATTATTGTGTGAGAGCTCAGATTAGTGTAGAACGACTTTAGTTTGAAATGAAACTAAAAGTGAGACGAAGGCCAGGAGGAGGAAATAAGGGTAATTCGATGTATGTTTGCAAAAAGTCACTATTTAAACAGAGCGGGTGAAGGAAAAATTGCTAAAAGGTTTAGGTTATCTGAATTAGTTCTTCCCAAGCAGTTTATATATACAATTTAAACTTACATAGGGGAAGTTAGAAACAGCAGCCTTTTTCATTTAGGCCAACACAGGAGCGTTTTTCAAAGTTAGGTGTCAAAGGCTTTCCCAGCACAGAAATTGACCTTCTTCACTCCCAGATGTTCCTGCAGAAGAATTATTTCTCACTTTCTCCAGAGCATAGTTAATCAACTCTGTTTCTCCCAGTAAATTTCTGGCTCTCTAATGAACAGGTGGTAAAGTGATCTCATTACTACTAACTTTAGAAGGTTCCAGTTCCAGGTTAAGATGATTTCTGCACCGTGTTAATCAGGAATTCTCTTTACGAATCATACCTGAAGGATGCTGGCGGCTTAGGTCTCACTGCAAACTGAGACCTCTCGACTTTAAATCTCTTACTCCCAGAGAGCTGAATTTAGTGCACTTGTTCCTGGGAAGTGAGAAAATAGGAAATATTTTTACACAGAGGGTGAAGATTTTCTACCTGAGGCTGGATGCAGAAAGTGGTTGACAGAGGTTTTAGCCTCTTTTATCACCTTCAGAATACAGATATAGAAGCAGTCCAGGGCCCTTTTCTCTTTTTTTTTTTTTTTTTTTTTTTTTTTTTTTTTTTTTGCTCCAAGAAGAATTCATGAAATGCTGGCTTGAAGACTGATGTTGTGTCCTATTAAAAAAATAAATAAGTATTTAAAAGCAATGCTGATTGGCCCAACATAAACTTGGATTTTGTTTGGGGAGATTTTTGTCTTCCTGCACAGCTTAATCTTTATTTGCTTAAGTATTATCTGTAGCTTTTATTCACATCCATTTTGATTATAATTCTCCCAGTATTTGTCCTTTGCTACCTTTCCTCCTTTCCTTTTGAATGCATGTTTTCACTGTTCATTCATTCATTCACTCATTTATTCACACATTCACTCCAAAGTGTTTTCCAAACTACTGTGATATGCAAGGGGAGTGATACAAAAATGCAAGGTCAGTGGAAAAGCCTTTACATGTGGCACACATTGTGGACATTTTGACTTAAATTTCCTTGAAGACCAGGACCCTATTTCCCTTATCTTTATATCCCCAATTGTTGACCTTCCTCTTATAATTAGCCAGAACTCAATAAAAGTTCGTGGAATAAATGTTATCTATTTCTAGTTCGTCATTCTGGGATTTAATAATAGAGGGAAATATTTCCATTTTCAATTACAACAAAATCATAAATATTTTTATCCATTCATACTCAGTCAACCTCACTCTCAAAATTAGGTCTCAAGTTGGCTAACAGTTACCTCTGAAATTTGGAGGTTATTTGAGGCAACCAGGTGGTGACATGGAGTTCTTAGCCAGTTTATTTCTGGAACTGAATCAGTGGCCTTGCATTCGTTTTTGTTCATTTGATTTCCCAGAAGCCATGGTGTCCAATGGAAGATGGTTACCATTTGAATCAGGCTGTCATTCCTGCTGGGTTGAGTTAAAAATACCTCTTCGTTCTGCTCTGCAAACTTACACACTGAACTGGGTCAGGTTTTTGTTTTGGATAATGCTTGGGCAAAGAGGAACCTTTCATTTTATTCACAAGCCAAAAAGAAGGCCCTCCAACCACCTGGAAGTTTTGTTTGTTTGTTTGTTTGGGGTTTTTCTGGCTTCATTTCCATGCCTAGCAGTGATGCTTGCAGACTTCTTTCTTAATGCTCAGCCTTCCTTGGGGAGAACCGGGAGAGGCCGTTGTGGTCTGGCACTTTGGTCGCAGGGGGCTGCTTGGCAGCGGGGGCTGTCATCCCTCCCGGGGTCTGGAGGCCGTGCTCTCTGAGCTGCCTCTCCTGCAGTCCGCACCGAGATTTTTCCGAGAGCATGTTGAAGAGTTTCCAGCACTTTCTCAGGCAGTGCTTTACGGGCCCAGGTTTCTTTCCTCCTCTTCCCCTTGTGGAAGCAGAGAACTAACGGGGCAATGGGTGCTTAAGCTAGGAAGGAAAAACTCAGGCAGGGTACATGGTGCTCACTGCTTGGACCAGCTGCCGTCTAATGACTTGAGTCTTCTAATTCTTGGGGGTCCCAGCGCTGAGCCTGGTCACTGTGGCCTAACCTCCTTCTCTGGGGTCTTTGCAGTCATCTGCGTGTATTCTCCACAATGCCTTCCTTTTTTCCCCTTGATTTCTATTTCTGCTTCTTATGTATTGCCCCAGATGTAGATGTGATACCCTTAAACACATTCCTCAGCTTTTTTTTTTTAACTTTTTGTTTTGAAATAATTATAGAGTCTTAGGAAGTTGCAAGGAAAACAACAACAAAAAAAATGTATATATAGGGAGGTCCCACTCAGCCTTCACCCAGCCTCCCCCAGTGGTAACGTTTTGTGGAGCCATAGTATGCTGGCAGCAAGCCAGAAGGTTGACTTCAGGACAATCCACAGAGCCCCTACAGATGTCACCAGGCTTACACACCCTCGTTCCTCTGTGTCTGTATTTAATACGTTCTGTGACGTTTATCATACATGTAAATAGTGTAACCATCATAGCTTTCAGCATTCAGCACTGTCCGTTATGGAAGGGCCCCCTTGTGCTCTTTATAGCCATCTCCACCCTGACCCCGATCTCTGACCCCTTATAACCACTAATCTGATTTCCATCTCTATAACTTTATTACTTCAAAAATGTTATATAAATGGAGTCCTATAGAGATTGGCATTTTTTCACTCAACATAATTCCCTGGAGATTCATCCACTTTGTAGGGTGTATCAGTTCTTTCCTTTCTGTTGCTGAGCAGTATTCCGTGGTATGGAGGTGTGTAGTTTGTTTAACCATTCACCCACTGGAGTTTTTGGCGACTGCAAAGAGAAAAGCTGTGAACAATGTAAGGTTTCTGCATGAATGTAAGTGTTCATTTCTCTGGAACAAATGCCAAAGAGTGTAGTCACCGTGTTGTGTGGTAAAGCATTTATAGTTTTAAAAGAAACTGTCGAAGTATTTTCCAGAGTGACTGTCTCATTTTACCCTTCTACCAGCAATGTATGTGCGGTTCCCAGCTTTTCATCATCTCTAAAGTCCAGAATTGCTCTGATAAATTTGTCTGTTGCTAAGGGTATGATCTGGTGCATGATATTTTAGAATAGAAAGTTTACTTTATGTGGTCAGATACTCAGTGCTCTATTTTTGACATTAAATTCCTTTGCTGAACTGACTATATACGCTCCTACAATTTTTATTTCTTCCATATAAATGGCCATAAGTCAGTGAAAGCATGAGGAAACTAAGGGCCTCAATGAACCAGCTAGCACATCAACAGCCTTTGATTGACTGAGCGTTAGATTTGACTGTGGGCCTTTCGGTGCTGCCTGCTGGTTCAGCACTGTCTTCATGTACACTGTGGAGTCTGGTTGGACACGCTGATTAAGAAAAAGAAATAGGTGGTTTTCCCTTGGGTGGGAATAGCCTCAAAAACAAACCCAATCACTTACGTTTTATTTCTATAAAATCATACTGTTTATTAAGTTACTAAAATATAAAATAACATATCCCTTTCTTCACTGGCTGGTTGATGTGGAACAAGTTACTCTGTAGTGCCTCAGCTTTCTCAACTACAAAATGGGAATAACAAAACACCCCAGGGGCAGGGAAGAATGAAATGAAATTACATATTTGAAACCCTGAACATCAAGCTGGTCCCATAGAACCTCCAGTAAATGTTCATTTTTTTCCTCCCCGCACCCATGGAAAGTTACTTAATATAGATAAAGTGATAAAGATTTAAATGTAAGATGTAAAGATATAAATACCTAGGTACACTGTGATAGCATCCTCCCTAATTTTTGATTAACAATTACTGCTTAATCTAGTTCTGGTTCTCTTTATGAAAGTAATCACCTCATTCCAACCTTTTCCTTAATATTAAAATTAAAAACCTTTCATGGGATGTACACAACTTCACCTCTTTCTCTAAGAGCTTCAGTCCCTTAGGACTCAGAGTAGCTATTAGAGATGAATCTATGCTGTGGTTCTGTTTGTATTGGCGTAATACTTTTGATCCAAGCCAAAGCAGCAAAATAAAATAATAATATTTTTTCACCAAATAAATACATGTATAGCATTTGTGTTGGCCAATGGAACAAGAGCGATTCTGTGATATTATCAGAAAGGAGAAGTCCTTTTCTCACAATAATTTAATTCATGTAAAACATTAATTGTTTCCTATTAATTCTTGAGTTTTTTAGTTCTTAAAACTGGGCCAATATTTTCAGGTAAAGAAAATTTTTATGCCAACAGAGAAATCTGAACTTAGTGCAAAGAATTCTAGTGTAGAATATAAACTGACACATAGTCACTTAGTAGATGATACTGAATTAATTAATTAACAGCATACTACATTATCTTTCTTTGTAACTCATTGTTGAAACAGAGATTGAAAATATGTAACCTTGCACTGATCTCATATTTGATAGTTTCTTGTTGAGAGTGGCCAATGTCAGTTTTAATTAGTTGTTTGTAGATAGGACCCAGCTAATGTAATACAAAGCTGAGGCACTTCAGAACAAGGTCAGGAAATGCAGTGTTAAAGGTCTTAAAGTGTGCAACTAAAAATGCATGTATGACATACATAGTCTTGTTTACTTGTTAGATTTATTTTTTAATGCATTTTAATATTCCTGATTTCATATTTTGAACTTATGGTTCATAAACTAAATATTTTATTATCAAGAACTCATAAGTCTTTGGGTCATTGAGAAAAGAAGTTAACAATCCATATATATTTCTGATATCTGTTGGTTTTACTGATTGTTGTGCTTTTTAAATAGGTGATAGAAAGATTGATCACCTGCAATGTATTAGCTACTGTTTTGTCAGGAAAGCTTAAAAGCTCTAGAAAGCTAGACTTGTAAAAACTGATGAGGCTTTTTTTGGTTTTGTAGATGTGTGCTTTCTCTTCCTTTTTTTTTAAAGTGCAAAATTCAGGACAAGATGGTGAAGGAATGAGCTTTCTGCTTGGGACCGATGTTATGATGTTGAGGGAGAACAAGTAGAAAGTAGATTTCATCAACTGTCACTTTGTTTACTTGTTGACTTCAAAAAGGGCAGTTTTCAGACATGGGTTAGAGGAAGCTAAAGACCAAAATGGATGAAGGTTTTATAAGAAAAGACTTTGTTCTTCTAAATAAGTCCAAGTCTGTATTCCAGGACAAATTAGATCCCCACATACAGAAGGAACTTGATAATTAGATCATCAAATTGGGTATATTAAAATTTAAGGAACTGTGGGAGTTGGAAGAGATGCCAAAAAGCTGAAAATGTACTTTTCTTTTTTAAGAAGGTAAATTTCACATATTACTCTGGTTGTGGCCAATCCCAAGCAGAATTCTGGAGAAAGTTTGTAAACTGCCAGGAAAAGAAGAAATGAATGAGCAAGTTATAACATGTCATTCTCGAGTTAAACCTGAACTCGAGTTCAGGTTTAAGGAAGGGCATGCAGTAGAATTAGTGAGCATTTGATGGCCTTTCAACATTTAATTTGTAGATAATGCTGAAGACTTTGGGATACATGTTAGTACAGTTAGTTAAAGCTGACCTTGTCTGAGCAAGAATCAGTTGAAGGTGTCGGTTGACATAAGCCCTAGACTCCCCATCCTCCCATCCTGCTCCCCAAGTGGAGGGTGCCAGGAAGAAAGGATATCTGTTAGGGTTAGACATTGCTCGGACCCAGTGCATGAATATGGAAGTGATCCTCGGTCCCAAATCGCAGTAGAATCAGACTTGCTGCCAGATGTTGTGATGGGAGATGATCGACGAGTCATCGCAGTGGATCTGAGACCCGGGAGGCATGAACAGTGTCACCTCCACCCTCTGCGGGGGCACAGACGACAAACCCATGTCCTGGAATTGGTGCTACCTAACCTAGCCAGTGCTTTCACATGTGACACCGGGAGGGAGAGCTTATTAGGGATCCTGAAAAACGTCTTCTGCTGGGTTGAGAGATGTCCATCTTGAAAATGGGCAATTATCGCAAAATGTGCAGACTTGGTCATGCAGACTTAGTCCATAGAGACATGATCGGCACTGCATAAAAACCCTTGCAGGGCGGTGTGGGGGTGCCTGGTGGAGGACGTCTGCCGGGCGGGGGGTACTTCCAGGGTCGGGGTCAGGATGTAGACCTCCACCCTCATGGAGAAGACTTTAGTGGTGGGAGTGTGTGGAAGGCATGCTTATCAAAATCTAGATGACGACCTTGTGAACACCATTAACAGCACCGAAATGTATATCTGAATGTGGTTAAAAGGGAAGTGTTTGTTTGTGTATATGGTACTAGAATAATTAGTTTTTTAAAAAAATCCATGGAACTGCACAGCACAGTGAACCCTAAGTTAAACCATGGACTCTAGTTAATACTATAATTATAAAAATGCACTCTCATCAGTTGTAACAAATGTTCCACACCAGTGCAAACTGTTAATAATAGAGTAGTGTGTGGGAATCCTGTATTTTATGCATGATTGTTTTGTACACCACAACTTCTCTCAGAACAAAACAAAAAACTTCCTAAATAAAAGGAAACATAAATCGAGATGATGGGAAAGGTACTTGGATGATAGAATTAGGATCCCCAAAGATCTGAGCAGTAGTAAGTCAAAATCTATCACAGAAATTTCATTCGTAGGTTTTACTATGAGTTGCTTTTGAATCAGAACCGCTCACCTGGGAAGGTACAGAATAAGGGTCACCTGGGTGACAACAGCACGTGTTAAATAATCTTACGTAGTTTTAATTGTCAGAGCCAACGATAATGTCATGCCCCAAAGTAGTGATCTTGGTGGTAGTAAGGAAAGCACAGATCCATGTACTAGGGAAGCAGTCACCTTGCTTGCTTGCAGTGTGTCCTTTGGTCCCACAGCCCCCACTTTGCATGGGAGACCATTCCGAGAAGGAGCTGCAGAGCACACGGTGCTAGTCAAGCTCAAAGAATAACATGTTATAGGGGAAAAAGGAAGGTACGCTTGCTGGGAACAGGTCTGCTGTCTTCGGGTATTTGAAGTGTTGTCCTGTCAAAAAGGAATTACAGTTTGACCAGCTGAAAACCATTTTAGGGAAACAAAACAGCCTGGAAAGGGGGAGGCTTTTCCCCTGACTTGGCACTTCCAGGCAGCCCCTCTTTTCAGTGAGGTTGGGAATGAAAAGAAAATGGGAAATTTCTGATCCAAGGGATGATGTTGTCACCAAGGACAGAATCCTCAGATGCTCCGTTCATGCATTAGGCTTCATAACTGGGATAGTTGGGTCTCCACTGTCCCCGCCCCCGCACCTTCTCTCTGTCCGTTGTGTGTCCATCTTCTGTCCCTGGCTGGCATTCCTGCCACATCACACTCTCTGCAGTGTTTCCCTCTCTGGTGCTGGTGTTCCCTCCCAGTGACCCTTCCCGCCATCTGGGGCTGCCCAGATGTGCTCCTGCATCTCCTGTGCATACTCATAGTCACATCATTTCATGACACAGCTTCAGTTGCCCTCTGACCCCACCCCCACGTAAATCCTTTGTAAATTCTCTTTTATCATATTAAAGCATCCTTTATTGCCCCCACCCAAGAATAAAAAGATACTCCTGAAACCCTGCTCTTCCTTAATCAGGACACAGATACATGCACCAGGATTCCAGCTGGGCTGTCAGTGGTGGGAAGGGTTCCCTTTTGATCCCTGCTTCTTGTATCCGTACTGAAGCCTGTTTTATGTGCACTGTGGTTGTCCCCGGAAAGGCCCCCTGCAAGTGGCTGCGGAAACCACCTGCTTCTGCTCCTGGCTGACCTCTCCCGCAGGGACTGCGGCTCTCACACTTCCCATGCTGGCTTAGTGCTCACCGTCCCCACTGCTTCCTGAGGGTGGCCTCTGTCAAATCCGGGGGTGGGGACGCAGGCGACAGTTGTTCACCAGGCGCTGGTAGGAATTGAGCACCTTCACACAGCTGTCATGACCACGTACGGCGAAATGGTGGCAGGTCACAGATGAGAAACCTGAAAGTGGAGGGAGGGCTGCTAGGATTTTCCCAAGGCCACAGGGTTGGCATCTCATGGGGGAAGGACCCACTGCCCAGTTCCTGGCTATGGGCTGAGTTCAAGTTCTCTTCCCAGAGAGTCCCGGGCTGGGCAACTCGGAGCCTTCGAGGCTGCCGGCCACGGCTCATAGGGCCCCTGACTGCAGCATCTAGGCCCGCACTGGGCCTCAGAGCCAGCAGCCATGCTGCCCAGAGCTCCCACAGAACACAGCTCTGCTCTTCCCATTGGGCAGAGATTTACCTTTTTATTGTGGCCTGCTCAGCAGAAGTGCCATTTTTTCACATCTGGAAGTTTACAGTAATAATTTTGCAGGCATCATAGTGGTTTTTTTTTCACTCCTTTATTCAGAAATATTTTAGGTATCACAGGTACCATTTTAAAGGCCTAAAAGGACAGTTGGCCTGAGTATTGTTGAATTATAATGGGTTGTGAGTTCATCCCCAGTTGACATTAAAAATTGACCTTTGTCTGAAACTCTCTTTTTCCAAATCAAATGAGAATGTTTCCTGTAGGCCCAGATAAAAAAATTCCCAAGAGGAGAAAGGCTTTGAGGCATTTTGACGTCCTGGTTGCAAACGTAGCCTAGCTCCTTCCACCCATTTGTGTTTCCCTTTTTGTAACTGTGCCATCCCAGCGTCAGTTTTCCGGTGGCCTCTCCTGCAGTGCAGCTCTCTGCTGGTTTCACAGGCCAGCTGGGTGCCGTGAGCACGTTCCGCCGCACAGTCAGGCTGAACTGGGCCGGATGGTGTGGAGAATAAGCACGTTTCTAAAGACATTACCCTGGGGCAGGGAAAAGGCCAACCAACAAGAACTCCCAGCGCTTCCCTTGGAGCCATGGGGAAGTCGTGTCCATAGAATACTAATTCTGGCAGCTTTTCCTCCTACCATACTATTTTTAGGTATAAAAAGATTTAAGCTGGGACAATGTTATGTTCCGGACTAAGTGACATATTTTTACAAGAACGAAAGCACTAGTAGAGGCAGAAATTTATGTATTTTTCAACTCTGTACTCATTTTCTTGTTTCAGTCTTGCCAGTAACACTCTGAGGTAAATTATCATAGGGCCAGGCCCATTTTGCAGATGAGAAAACCGAGATGTGGAGCAGGTAAGTAACTTGCCCGAAAGCTCACACACTAGTAAATGTCCAGACCTTTAAACCCATTCTTAATCGTTACTCCTATTGCCTCCTGTGAAGTGTTTTGTTTTAATTACTGTTTATGGAGGAGACATGAACTCTTCTTCCAGGGTGGGGAAGATGAGCCTCGTCTGTTTGCTCACCCCCTCTTCTCTCCACAGTGTATAGAAATGAGACTTGATTGAATGGTTTTGTGATTTAAATGGCATTTTTGGTAGTATTTGCTGGAAAAGAGGAGATTTGCAGCTGTCTTCGCCCAGCCTGGCACCCAGCCCCTGTGCCATCCCGCACGTAGGTTGGGCCTCACACTTGACTCGGGAGGGGGGCCGCCAATCCACAGCCCCACGAGTCAGCGTCCGTGGGACCCGGGCAGGGCTGACGTGAGACCGAGGATTCAGGGAGGGGGCTCAGGGGCAGAGGATGTGGGGACACTTGACCGAGGTGTTGGAACAGGGGCAGGAGTAGTGGGGACACCTGTATGGAAGGGTCCGTTACCAGCTGTGCCTTGTAAGGCCCCCTGTCAAGGACATGCACACCCTCTACCAGCTGACTAACTAATTTTTGTCTGTTTTGCTGATTTTGTTGTGCTTTGCTAATGGGCTTTATTAAAACCTACATTTCTGTCTTCTAAATAAATTTAAAAGAGATGTTAGTTTCTACTACTTTTGCCAAGAGCCTAGCTCTTAGAAGTGTAGTGCTGCGCAGTGCCACCATTGGTCGCAGGCCGCGGTGGGTACGTTGGCTCCTGGCCCCAGAACCCCAGCTTGTTTCCAGCATTTCCAGCACCTTCCACTGCAATGCAGGTTTATGTTAGAGTTGGCTCCTTAGCTGTTCTTGTCAACACTGCTGTTTAGATTAGAATGAAAGAAGAGACATATGCAGTGATATTTTAAGAACATAAAGTATTTTTTGAGAATCATCTTTTGATGTACATTTGGTTAAATCATTCAGTCCTGCTGGATGTTTGAGCCTAAAATGCTGGGACAGCACAATTTCTAGAGACTGGCAGTGGGATAGGACACTGTGTTTAATAGGCAGTGTCACTATATAAATTCTTTAATTATTCTCCTTATGTTATCCATGAGTCAGCTGGGGTTGATTCACAGGCAGGTGTACCCAAGGGCACTCTTTCTCCTTTTGAGGCTTTCAACATGTCCCCTTATACCACGACAAGGGTAGAGGGCAGCTGCAATGTAGTAAATGGCAAAGACAGAAAATAAGAATTGGGATTTTGAGAGAAGGGAGGAAGTGAAGTGGGTGGT
>PVKY010004952.1:0-18301 GCA_004027775.1 Bradypus variegatus
TATTATTTTCTTTTTTCCTAGGCCATTATTGTGCTTTGGCTGCTGAGCAGTGGGGGTGTGAATATGTCTACCTGTGTGAAAGAGAGAACAAGTTGAGTGGGTGCACTTGTGGGAGAAAAAACGAGAGGGCGGATAAGTGGGTGCCAGGTCATTGAGCGTGTGTGAGAGGAGGCTGGGCCAGTGAGTCAGCAAGAGAAGAAGGGCAGGTATGTGTGGGTGATGCGTAGGCTAAAGGAGAAAACAGTACAAAGCCATTTTGTAAATGTGAATGTCTTAAGGAAATACCCCACAGGACTGCACAAAAGAGCATCAGAAAATAATTGTGCATCCAAAAACAATTAACTAGCAATTCTCATCAAAAGAAGAAATGCAAAGCTTTGCCGATAATGCTATCTTACAGCAGATCATTTTGAATTTTAAAGCTAATTTTTTGTAGAATTTTGTATATGCTTTTAGCCTGATAATTGGTGGTAAACCTGCCAACCTCATTGACAAAGAATATCTTAGGTTATATGTGGTTTTAAGAGTGATCCCCGAGTTGCCTCTATAAACAAGTGACCCAAGGCAGAGCAGGGAAATGAGTTGAAGATTCATGGTTGAGTTAAGCTTAAATTTTCCATCTAAAATAAGCCTTAAAACCCTAGGAAGAAAGAGTTACTTTCTTCCATATCTCTTAGGCAAGGGCATTTATGTTAAATTTCTTTTATAACTATAAATGGATTTTTTTTTTTAATCTTCATTGAAGTCTGAAACTGCAGCATAGACTCATACAATGTTAGGCTTAGAGGGAATCATTGAGAACATTTTGACCAACTCTCACATTTTACAAAATGAATTTAACTGAGGCTCAGATTGCTTAAAAGGATTTGGCCAAGGAGTGAGTAGGGGAGTCTATAAAGTTTCATGAATGAATGAATCAATCAATAACCAAACACGGATGGGATGCAAGGGTCACTGACACAGGCCCACAGCAGCCTCATTCTGTAAATGCAAAGTGGGAAACCTGGAGACAGAAGCTGGGGAGTGTTCGTGATTCTGCAGAGAGGTGAGGTACACAGGCTGGCACAGTTCGATGCAGAATAGATAGGGCCCCCACTGGTGCTACACATATCCATGGGCCACTGGGAGAGGGGATGGGAACACCTAGTCCACTGTGTAACAGTATGAGTTCCTGGCCGGGAAATGGCCTTATCTGGCCAGAGCTTAGTTGAGGAGTCATGTCCCAGTGCTACTGGTCTCAGTCTTTGTTTTCCTTTTAAGCTAATTCAGACCTGCTGACCTTACTACTTGCTAAGATTTCCCAAAGAGAGAAAGGATTGTTTGCATTTTCTCTATTCAGTGTGCCAAGTGATTCCCAGACCAAAGATTTCTTGCCTTTTCAATTTTACCGATGTTCTTTAATTGCCGTTTTAAAAAGACATTTCATGTGAATGTTATCTATGTGTTGAGGATGAGGACAGCCAGTAAAGGACAAAATGAAATAGGTGAGTAAAAGTAATTACTTAGTAAAATAAAAACTAAGATCCCTACCTATTTGTTAAAAACAAAGCTAGTAACATGGTGGCATAGAGAGGTGTGGAATTCAGTTAGTCCTCTAGAGCAGCTAGTAAATAGCCAGGAACAACTAGTAAATTGTCTGGAACAACTATGGGGGGCCATCCCTGTCTGGATACACATCATACACCAGTCTGAAATGGGTGGAATGGCCAAGATTGCAGCATAAAACTGTAAGTAAAACTCCCCAAACTGTGGAGCTGGCACCCCTCCACCACCGGCATGATAGGGTGAATTGGAAAATTTCCCTGTGGAGAAAAGCAGGTTACCTGGAGTGAGGGAAAGTAACTCAACCAGCTTCAACTGCAGTTTTAATTAACAAGTTTGGACTACTGAATACAAGCTACAAGTACAGATAAACCTGGAGCACGCAGGAAAGGAACCTGAGGTTCCTCCTGTCAGAAAGGAGGCAGGGGCTGATGGGGAAAAAAATACATAAATAATTTAAAACAGAGGCTTTCAGAGGCAGCTGAGCTCAGAATATTGGAAAATGGCTGTGTCCCCAGAAAAGGGACACAGAGAACTGGGTACCAATACCAGCTGACCGGCAAAACTGAGGTGCTGGGGACAGGCTCTGAAAAGGAACTTTCTCCCTTTTTCCTTTTTTTTTTTTCCTCTCACTCTAAGTAGCTCATTAGAGAAAACCTCAGGCATTTTCAATTGTCAGCACTGACCCAGGCAAGGGTGGAGTTAACAGAGTCAGAGAGACAAAGGAGGAATTCAAGTACAGAAGATAATTCCCTAAAGGGTGTATCTTCCCTAAGAAAAGGGGGGCAGGGCCCAGCTCAAGTGGCTGCCCTCTCTCAAAGAATTCAGACCCCAGAGCCTGGGGATGGAGGGGTGGAACCCAGAAACAACTTAAGCTTGGCTTCTGACACCTTTGGCCCCTGGCCAGGACAGGGTCCAGTGAGAATTAAAGAGATCACACCTCTTTACACCAGTGGGGAGCTGCAGGCTGACAGCCACCACCTGCTGGGCAGAATAGGAAAAGCACAGAGTCTACAGGCCTCACAGGAAAGTCTGACAATCTGCTGGGTCTCACCCTCAAGGAAATCTGATACTGAATACAGCCTCCTATGAGAACTGGCCCTGTATAGTCTGGGAAAATCTGATTGGGCTAATCAAGGAAACCAGATGCCTAGACAACAAAAAATTATGAATCACACTAGGAAAAACAAAGATATGGCCCAAAGTAACAAACTTACACTTCAACTGAGATACAGGAATTGAAACAACTAGTTATTAATCAAACAAATTTCCTAAATCAATTGAAAAATCAAATCAATGAGTTGAGGGAAGATATGGCAAAAGAGATGAAGGATATAAAGAAGACATTTGGTGAACATAAGGAAGCACTCAAAAGTTTGAAAAAACAATTGGCAGAATTTATGGGACTGAAAAAACAATTGGCAGAATTTCAAGAGATGAAAAACATAATGGACACATACCACAGCAGATTTGAAGAGGCAGAAGAAAAGATTCATGAACTAAAGGACAGGACATCTGAAATCCTACACGCAAAAGAGCAGATGGGGAAAAGAATGGAAAAATATGAGCAGCGTCTCAGGGAATTGAATGACAACATGAAGGGCATGAATGTACATGCCATGGGTGTCCCAGAAGGAGAAGAGAAGGGAAAAGGGGCAGAAAGAATAATGGAGGAAATAATCAATGAAAACTTCCCATCTCTTATGGAAGTCATAAAATTACAGATCCAAGAAGCACAGCATACTCCACACAGAATAGCTCTGAACAGATCTATGCCAAGACACTTAATAATCAGATTATCAAATGTCAAAGACAAAAAATTCTGAAAGCACCAAGAGAAAAGTGATCCGTCATGTACAAGGGAAGCTTTATTAACACTATATGTGGATTTCTCAGTAGAAATCATGAAGACAAGAAGGCAGTAGTATGATATATTCAAGATACTGAAAGAGAAAAACTGCCAACCAAGAATTCTAAATCCGGCAAAACTGACACTGAGAGAGTTTGTGAACAACATACGTGCTCTACAAGAAATACTAAAGGGAGCACTACAGACAGATAGGAAAAGACAGGAGAGAGAGGTTTGGAACACAATATTGGGTGATGGTAGCATGGTAATGTAGGTACACTGAAAAAAGATGACTGTGAGCACAGTTGAAAGTGGAAGGTTAGGGACATGTAGGATACCAGAAGGAAAGACGGAAGATAAAGACAAACTGTGTAACTTAGTGAAACCTACAATGGTCAATGACTGTGATTAAATGTACAAATACGTTTTCACGCGAGGGAGAACAAATGAATGTCAACTGTGCAAGGTGTTAAAATGGGGTGGTATTGGGGAAAAATATAATCAGTGCAAACTAGATTCTACAGTTAACAGTAACATTGTAATATGCTTCCATTAATTATAACAAAGGCAATATACCAAAGCTAAATATCTGTAAGAGGTGGGTATAAGGGAGGGGTATGGGATTTTTGGCACTGGTGGTGTTGTCTGACTTTTTCATTGTTTTTAAGTTTAAGTTGTTCTTTTGTTGCTGTTTAGTTGTCATTTTTCTTTTTCTTTTTCTTTTTTTTTTTTTTTACCTCTTCCTCTTTCTTTGTGGAAGAAATGGGAAAGTCCTTATATAGATAGTGGTGGTGAATACATAACTATGTGACTAGGGAACCGTTGATTGTTTACCTAGGATGGAATGTATGGTGTGTGAATAAAACTGGCTAAAATACAAACAGAGGGATACAAGTGCTGGAGAGAATGTGGATAAAGGGATGTACCTAATTACTGTTGGTGGGGAAGTAGAATGATGCAGCCCATCTGGAGGGCAGTGTGGTGGTTCCACAGGAAGCTAAGCATGGGGTTGCCATATGGTCTCACAACTCACTTATTGGGTATATACTTGGAAGAACTGAAGAGGGACACGAATGGACATTGGCACAGTGGGGTTTATGGTGTCAGTGTTCATGATTTGCAGTGGATGGAGGTGCCCTAAGGGTACATCGACTGATGGACAGAATGGTGAACTGTAGTGTGTACATACAATGGAATACTGAGCTGCTAGAGGAAGGAGTGAAGTTGTGAGGTGAATGGACATTGAGGACAGTATGTTGAGTGAAAAAAATCAGAAATGAAAAGAAAAATATTATAATGCCTCACTAATATGGACTAACTATAATGTGCAAACTCTGAGAATTGAGACTGACAGCATAGGTTATCAAAGGAAGGCTTATTGTAAAGGTTCCTAGATTGTAAGCTCTTACAGCAATTACATATATTTCTGAGTTGAAATGGCTATTTCTAAATTCTGAGATGCTGAGCTCTTTGTGTATAACCTGGCTGGTCCCTGGAACTTTGGGTATCTGTGTGACACCTGTGATTCAGAGCCAGAGTCCAGCAGCTATGAATATCAGCATTACCCCATACAGCAAATGTTAAGGAGTCTGAAAAAAGAGATCAGGCTTCAGTTAGAGATATGAATGAAATGAACTTGGTTAGGACTAAGGTAAACCAGACTAAAGGGTAAAGGAAGATATTGACGGTGTTTTTAAAACTTCAACTTCTGTGTAAGACCAAAGAAGAGATGTTTATTAAGTGCAAAATTTACATTTTTTGTAACTATACAATTTAACTTGTATTGTCAGTTTATTCAAACAACATAAATACAGGGAACATTGACTAGGGAGTAAAATCTGGTTGGTTTGTACAGATTACTGTGAAGCCCCAAAACATCCCAGAGTAATCTGGGCAGAGAATAAAAATGTATTTGCAAAGCCCCCTTGAGGAACTGGGGGAACATATGGAAATATTAAATTTCCCCACCTGGGGAATTAATGACATTCTCACAAGCATTGAGGGCTACCAATTTAGAAGACTGAGCCCTCAATCGTGGGGCTTGCCCTTATGAAGGTTGTTACTGCAAAGGAGAGGCTAAGCCTCCTTAAAATTGTGCCTAAGAGTCACCCTTAGAGAAACTCTTTTGTTGCTCACATGTGCCCTCTCTCTCTAAGCCAAATCTGCATGTAAATTCACTGCCCTCCCCCCTTCATGGGGCATGACTCCTAGAGGTGTAAATCTCCCTGGAAATGTGAGACATGACTTGTGGGGATGAGCTTAGCCCTGGCTTCATGGGATTGGGAAAACCTTCCTGGACCAAAAGGGGTAAGAGAAATGAAACAAAATAAAGTTTCAGTGGCTGAGAGATTTCAAATAGAGTGGAGAGGTCATTGTGGAGGTTATTCTTATGCATTATATAGATATCCCTTTTTAGTTTTTAGTGTATTGTAATAGCTAGAAGGAAATACCTGAAACTGTTGAACACAACCCAGTAGCCTTGATTCTTGAAGATGATTGTATAACTATATAACTTACACTGTGTGACTGTGTGATTGTGAAAACTTTGTGGCTCCCACTCCCTTTATATAGTGTATGGACAGATGAATGTAAAAATGAGGACAACAAGTAAATGAATAATAGGAGGGAAGGGGGTATGGGATGTTTTAGGTGTTCTTTTTTACTTTAACTTTTATTCTTACTCTTTTTTATGTGCAGTAATAAAAATGTTCAAAAATTCATTGTGGCAAAGAATGCCCAACTTTATAATGGTGCATTGAACAACTGATTGTACACTGTGGATGACTGTATGGTATGTGAATATATCTCAATAAAATTGAATTAAAAAAACAAAAAATAAATCTAGTAGCCTCTGAGACACTTACAGGGGCCACTATAGTAGAAAATCTGTCTACCCTGAATACAGTGAAGTAACTGAATTCATTATAATATGAGGACCTTGTGGAATTAATTGCAATCTGGCATTCTGGCATTTATTTTTCAGAATATATAAATGCCGGCATTTGATTTTTAAAAATTAGACATACATGGTTTCCACTATTTTCCACACTTTGCTCAGGTGCTTTCTATCTGAAAGAGAGTTACCTTGCTGCATATCTTTTTTATAATTTTTTTATTAGAGAAGTTGTAGCTTTACAGAAAAATCATGCATAAAATACAAACATTCCATATACCACCATATACACCTTGCATTAGTGTGATACATTTGTTATAATTCATGAATGAACATTTTTATATATACCCCATTGTTTACAATAGGGTTCACACTTCTTGTTTACAGACATATGTTTGTTGGTTTTAAATTTTTATTCTAGCAACATAATATACAACCTAAAATTTTCCTTTTAACCACATTCATATATATAATTCAGTGCTGTTAACTACATTCACAATGTTGTGCTACCATCACCCTCATCCATTACCAAAACTTCATGGTCAACCCAAATAGAAACTGTACAATCTAAGCCTTATATCCCCATTCTGGCCTCTGGTAACCTATATTCTATATTCTGACTCTATGAGTTTGCTTATTCTAATTATTTCATGTCAATGCGATCATATATTTGTCCTTTTGTGTCTGGCTTATTCCATACAACATGATGTCATCAGGGTTCATCCACATTGTCCCATGCATTAGAACTTCATTCCTTTTTACAGCTGAATTTCACTGTATATATATACCACATTTTATTTATCCATTCTTCAGTTGATGGACACTTGGGTTGTTTCCATCTTCTGGCAATTGTGAATAATGCCTCTATGAACATTGGTATGCAAATATCTGTTCAAGTTCCTGCTTTGAAATCTTTTGGGTATATACCTAGAAGTAGGATTGCTGGGTCATAAGGTAATTCTGTATTTAAATTTCTGAAGGTCTGCTGAACTGTCCTCCACAGCAGCTACAACATTTTACATTCCCACTAATAATGAATGTTTTTATTTCTTCACATCCTCTCCAACACTTGTAATTTTCCATATTGTTAATAGTAGCCATTCTAGTGGGTGTAAAATGGTGCCTCACTGTGGTTTTTATTTTCATTTCCCTAATAGCTAATGATGGTGAGTATCTTTTCATGTGCTTTTTGGACATTTGTGTATCTTCTTTGGAAGATACACAAATATCTAAGATATTTGTAAGATATGCAAATATTCAAGTCTTCTGCCCATTTTTAAACAGGTTGTCTTTTTATTATTGAGCTCTAGGATTTCTTTATACATTTTAGATATTGAACTTTTATCAGATATGTGATTTCCAAATATTTTCTCCCATTGAGTTGGTTGTCTTTTCACTTTCGTGATACAATCCTTTGATGCAAAAAAAAGTTTTTTTTTAATTTTGAAGAGGTAGCATTTCTCTATTTTATCTTTGGTTGCTTGTGTTTTGGGTGTTAAGTCTAAGAAACCATTGCCTACCACAAGATCCTGAAGATGTTTCTGTATATTGTCTAGGAGTTTTATAGTCCTGGCTATTTATGTCTTCATCCATTTTGAGTTAATGTTGTATATGGCATGAGATAGGGGTCCTCTTTCATTCTTGTACATATGGATATCCAGTTCTCCCAGCAGCATCTACTGAAGAGACTATTCTTTCCCAATTGAGTAGACTTGACACTGTTGTCAAAAATCAGTTGACCATACTCTCTCTCTAGCTAAGCCAACTTGGCAGGTGAACTCACTGCCTCCCCCTACGTGGGATCTTCCTGCAATGCAGGCTATGAATCCCGGGGATGAATCTGGACTCAACATTGTGGGATTGAGAATACAAAAGGGGGATGCGAAATGAAATAAAGTTTCAGTGGCTGAGAGATTCCAAATAGAGCCAAGAGGTCACTCTGATGGGCTCTCTTATGCACTATATAGGTAACCCTTTTTAGTTTTTAATGTATTGGAATAACTAGAAGTAAATACCTGAAACTATCCAACTGCAACCCAGTAGCCTTGACTTTTGAAGATGATTGTATAGCAGTGTAGCTTACAAGGGGTGACAGTGTGATTGTGAAAGCCTTGTGGATCACACTTCCTTTATCCAGTGTATGGATGGATGAGTAGAAAAATGGGGACAAAAACTAAATGAAAAATAGGTGGTGGGGGGAGACGATTTGGGTGTTCTTTTTCACTTTTTTTTTATATTTTCACTTTTTCTGGTACAAGGAAAATGTTCAAAAAATAGATTGGGATGATGAATGCACAACTATATGATGGTACTGTGAACAACTGATTGTACACTTTGGATGACTATATGGTATGTGAATATATCTCAATAAAATTGAATTAAAAAAATCAGTTCTGCACTCTCAATTAGATTCTATTGGTTGATATATCTAAACTTGTGCCTGTACCATGCTCTTTTGACCACTGAAAATAAGTTTTAAAGTTGCTCTCCCTCTTTTTGAGTCTCTCTAAAATAGGATGATTGGAGAAGAAAGTCCTAATGAAATATATTATCCTGGAAATGTAGAGGCCAGACTCCAAAAGAACAAATATTCCTGAGGGGAACAGTGAGAATCCAGCCCCAGTAAAAGAGGTGGGCAGACTCCTGGGGAAGGAGTGGTAATTGGGTCTGGGACCCTCCTTTCCTCTTCCTGCCAGGTATCCTCTCCTAGTCGTCCTGGAAGAAGTGACTAAAATGCTTCTTAAATAAGTGCACTTTTGTTCTGCTTAAAATATTAGTGCAGTGTATAAATTTTGGGGGTACCTCTTAAAACATAAATGATTCGGATTTCTGAATGATACTGTAACAATACAAACACCAATACTTAATTACTTTAAAAATACCTTGGGGTCAAGAGAGGCAGAGGCTGCGATGGAAGTATTCCTCAGAATGGCGCACCGCAAGACTCGCCAAGGAGTGGAGCACAGTCTTGGAACTAAAGCGCAGAGCGGAGGGCATCAGACAGCGGCGGCCCGTGGAGCGGTGGCTGTACAAGGGCCACGGGCTCCTGGACGACGACAGGAGGCTGGGTGAGCGCGGCTTCACCAGCCAAACGGCACGGCCTCAGGCCCCAGCCACGGTGGAGCTTTCCGGGCAGATTACACGTTTGAGACCCTGCGCATGGAGCCCTTCTCCAACCGCGGGCCCCAGGAAGCAGCCTCAAGGAAGAAGAGGCGCAGTGAGTGTCCCGCTGCTTTCCAGAGCCCCATCCCTCCCCAAAGCCGGGAATACGAAAACTGATATTTCAATTCTACCTGGAACCCTTACAGTTTACAGGATTAAATCAAGCATCTAAATTTACCATGTACGTTGGGATGTGTCATGTGAATGAACTGAATTCACATGTAAATCTATGGCACTATTGAATAACATGAATTTAACATTCTTTTTGGTCAGCAGTTAATAGATATAATAAACTCTTTCCCTGTGTAGGCTCTCAGTAAATACTTTGTTGAATTAAAGGGCAGATAGATAGCACCTAAAATCAAATGGTATATTTTCCCGAAGTTCAAGATGTAATCCAGATGTCCAGTTTGTTTGTTTTTAAAAGAAGACCATCTATAATGGTTAGAGCAAACATCATCTTTTCTTTAATTTTGGATTATGTAAACTGTTAGAGTATAATTTTCAAAAAGAGAAAATGACTAGCCTGGAAATAGTAAATAAACATGTATAAAGATTTTATTCAATACATTAAAAATGAAGGAATAGTAAGATTTGTTAAGGCCAGCTCAGTGAGCCCTTGAGGAGCTAGGTGTAGACTGGCAATTTAATGAAGGAGGAGGAAGTGTGATCTGGTGGTTGCAACTATCCTGCATACCACTGCTTTCATTTTTAGCATCTTGCTACTGATTCTAACCTTCTGAAGCATTCATGCCCCAACAGCGGGAACCACTTGTCTCCTACCTGCAGGCTCGTACCTTAATTCAGTACTTTTTCCAGGCTGGAGAAGTATAAATGGTTCTTGTCTGAAAACTCTGGGACTCAGCAATTAAGTCTTGTAACTTGTCATTTTGCCCTGAACTTGTGCTTCAGTACTTTCAACTGACACATTTTATACCAGAGCTGGTGCCTGCTTGAAACCCTGGTCTCAATCGCAGTTTTGGAGACCTGGCTAGAGGTATCCCTTTACCATACTCCTGTTCAGAAACTGGTGAACTTTCCTTAAATCCCAGACCAAAGTCTGCAATCCTACAATTTACTGCAGATTTCCAGGGCGCCAGCTACCTCCCTGGAGCAGCCAAACCTCACCTACTTCTGGACCCTCTATCGGGTCAGGATACTACTCTCTACCTACCTCGCAGGATATACCTGTTATTTTTATGACTGTTTCCCCTCAACCACTTGCCTAAACCACTATCTCTTTTTGTTGATAACTCTCAGTATATAATAGCCTCCTAATTACTAAATCTCATTTTACTAGACCTTCCTCCAGCATTGGACACTGCTGACCGCTCCCTCCTTGAAAAGTGCACGTCCCTTGGCTGATGTGACACTATGCTTTCTGGATTTGCTCTTCAGCTTCTGTTGCAGGTTCCTCTTTCTGTTCTACTCTTAAATGAAGGTTTTCTTTAGTGTTCTGTCCTCAGCCCTCTTCTCATTTAACTCATTACACTTACCCTGGCAATCTCATCCCCATTCCCATGGCTCCAGTTAGGCCCCTTATGCTCAAGAGTCCTAGATCTTTATCTCCTGCTCAATTCTCCTTTCTGAGCTCCAGCTCTCCTGTTCAGCTACCTATTAGATGTCTTGCATGTACTTCAAAATCACTTCCAACCAGAATTCAATTATCTTTCCTTCCAAACTTGTATTTTCTGCTTTCCCAGTCTCAGTGAATAGAATGGCCATTCACTCAAGCCAGGAACAAAAAATCACCTTCGTGGGTGATTGGTAACCAATTCCTATGGACTGTAGCTCCATCCTCCCTACCCCCACCGTGTGTTATTTATGGCCTAATTATCTCTTGTCTATCTGGATTTTGAATGGTCTCACTGTCTTCCTCACACCATCCTTTCTCCATACTACCACATGTAATAAAAAATTATGAGGTGCAACCCATCAAAAGGTTTTGCAGCCAGTGTACTGGGTTGGATTAATTTTTTCTAGAAATAGATTAGAATGGAAAATATAAGGAAAAGTAAATTGTCATCCAATTTTTACTTCATATGTTTATACATATACATGCTGATATATATTCTATGTGAGAATTACCATGTAAAATGTATTTCTTACTACAGGTAATAGCCAGAAGTTTAAAAGCCATTCCTCTAAAACACAAAATGGATCAGGTCACTTTTTTTTTCTCGAAATACTTTGTTGGCTCCTCAGGGTCTACAGAATAAAGTCCAAATGTTTAGCAAAACCTTCAGCCCCCCATGATGGGGCCACAGCCTGCATCTCTCCACTTCCTCTCAAGCTTTCATCCTGGCAAAAACTTTAGGGGTACATATTGATATGCCAGCAGGTGTTAAGAGCCATTGGAAAAACATCTAGATCTCCCTGTAATGACAATTTTACCTGCTGGCTAGTAATGTAAAATATTATTTTTGTATTCAAATAGCACATATGTATTACAAAGTAGAATTTGAAAGTTCCTTGAATTTTAAGATAAAATATAAGAATGTAATGCAAGATTCCCTGAAGGTATGGGACAAGGTTATTCTATGCTGTTCAGGTACTCAGGAGGAAACATTTAAGAAGCACTGCCACCATCACCACAAATGCTCAGACCCTGTCCTCTTACACATGCCTTGAATTGAAGCAACTCATGTCTGGCAATATGTAAGTATTGTGATGCCCCGTGGAACTACTATGCTCCATAATGCCCTGCAAGGCACACAAAGCACACTGCTGACGCTGATGTTAGCTAGTAAGAAAAAGTAAAGCGTGGTATCAGGAGTCAGAAGATTAAAGTCAAATGCCACTGGTCACAGCCTCTAAGGTCCTAGATAAGGCATTTAATCAGAGTGTGAGAGAGATTTGCTTGCAGTACCTGTTACCTCACCCCAGGAAGTCTGCAACTGATGGAGCTGCTTTGGCAGGTTTCTGGAACCCTCCTTATGTGGCACAGGGACCTCTCCAAAGCTGAGCCCTTGTTTGAATAACAAGTCCTTTGCAGATAAAGGTGGTAAGAGTTGAAAAGTAGCTACCCTCCCTGCTAGAATCTTAAATCTAATCTTTTAAGTCCTCTAAGCTTAGTTTCCTCTTCTGAAGAACAGGACTCATAATGGATTATTTTGAAGATTAAATGAGGTAATGTATATAAAAACTGTGTAAACACACCTCTTATACAATAAGAATTACTGTGATTATTTTTATAATATTCAGCTTTAAACAGCTTTGTACCAAAGTTGTATGTAAAGTAGGTTAATCCAAATACCTGAAATGCCTATTTTTAAAACTAGTTTTAGGACATGCAGAATTTCATTATTTAATTATACCAGAAGTAGATTGAAAAATGCCCTGCTATAAAGTGCTCAGAGGATCTCAAAACATTGAGAGTGCATTCCCTAAACGTTTCTGAAGTTATAAGACTATCAAAGCTTAGGAAACTGTTAGCAATTTTCCATTTCCAATTCTTGTGGAAATGTGGATTCAACTTAGAGAATGTTATAAATCTTCTTAGTGGTTCTGCAAAGATGATGACAGTGGCAGAGTGTAAATCCAAAGCTCAACATAAAAATACAGAGCAACTACTTAGCAAATACAAAAACCCATGGTCAACATTTACAATGACATCCACACCAACTTCTTCTGAGGACAAACCATGTACAGGCTTAAGACCTAAATTGTATCAGCATTTGAGCAGAGGAAAGCAGAGAGAAGCAGTGAAGCTTGATAGATTTTGACAGACTTGAGAAGGGGAAAATCCCAAAATAGCACCAGTATTCACTGGAAAGCATGAGGGTAGGTTTTGCCTAATCAAATAGATGGTGAATACAAAGGGATTGTTGTCAAGGCTGAAGACACTTGAGTAGTCTAGCTCCTCTGAACCTTCTCTAGAAAGTGACACACCAGGTTCTCTTCCAGGACAGACCCTCATAATGAAGAGAAATCCTGAGGGTGGAATCTAAATCGAGCTGGCAGAGGAGATAGAGATAATGGGCAAAAGAGGCCCAGATGAAAGTGGGGAAAAGTAACAGAACCAGGAAATCTCATAAAGCAAGCTGACATTTTTAACACTACATGAAAACAACAGAAGAGGGAGTTTGTGAAGTTAGAAAAGTTACTAAAAAACACGCCTCCTGCTGAAAGTTCTGAAAAATCACTTTTGCAAAAATGAGAAATAGAAAAGTGTTGAGGTAAATCCATTGCAAAGTTATTTCTAAGAAAAACAGTAAGGAGCAGAATAACATCCCTACACAGAAAGACATGTTCACAGAATAAATAAAAACTATAAGCTATTTCAAAAGAAGCTAAAATACTTTAAGAAAATGATTCAAGACATGAAATGACAACATTAATAAGAAAAAAATTTAGCTCAGAAATGAGATGGCAGAACTCAGGAGACAATTAGAAATAAAACAAAAATCAATTCAGATGTGAAATTGAACTAGAAGGAACACAGAGCAAATAAAATAAAACAGATTATGCCTTGAGAGAAATAGAAGAAAGGGAAGAAAATTTTTAAATCAAACATAAATTTAAAAAAAGATAAAAGGATTTGAGGGAAAGTGACATATATTGAAGATGTACAAAGGAGATTCAACCACAGATAACAGAAACTCCTGAAGTGGAAAAGCAAAACAAAAGGACAAAACAAATATTAAAATCTATAAAGAAAACTTCCCTTAAATAAAAATGATTTACAATTACATATTGAAAAAGCACATCCTGTACCTAAGAGTACTGACCCAGAGCAACCAACACCAAGACATATTTCTAGTAAAATTAATAGACTTAAAAAAAAAAGGACTTATAAGTGTAAGAAAATTAGATTATCATCAGAATTTTTTGACAGTGGTGCTTTGTGCCAGGAAAAACAGGGTAGCATATTTAAGAGACTCAAGGAATAAAATGTGAACCAAGAATTTTACATTCAGCAAAACTGACCTTCAACAGAACAGCCATTATCAATATGCAAGAACTCAGAAAATATTGTTCTCATTAGCCTTTCCTGAGGAATCTACTAGAGAATGAGTTTAAAACAACCAAAATTATTAGAGACATAAATGTAAGGACTGGTGGTATGTATCAGAAACATTTACCTGAGGAACTAAGGCCAAATGAGAGTTAAAAGAGAGTGTAATACATAAAGGCAGTATTCTCATATAACAGAGATACTATAAAAAAATGGGGTGAGAGTGCGGATATCATAGGAAAAAATATTTTAAGCTGTGTTTTGTAATTATATTGGTGGCATTAATGTTTGTATTGAGCCTGTTGTGTGTACAATGTGGAACAAAGTAAGTGAGTAATTATGAGATATTCTAATTCAGTCATCCACTATATGGTTGGAAACCAGGATTCTTAATGTGGAAAAAAGGAAATACAGATGGAGTATAAAAAAGGATTTGGAAATAATCCTGTAGTCCTGACTTTCCATTGGAAATATCAGTATGAACTAATTAGGTATTTTATCTGTATGTATGCATATCAATAGATCAATAGATAGATTTTACTGAAAAGGCCTAGAAACAATAACCAACCCAGTAACAGTGAGCATCAGCAACCAGATTGTGTTCTTGAAACACTGCTTTCCACTGAAATAAATCAGGATTTCTTGTAGAGATGGCTGATTCCATATCCAAGGCACAAAGTATACAAAATGAGCTGAAATACCTTACATTATATAGCAAAAAAGCTATCAAAAAGTACTAGGGTATGTCAAAAGGTTCAGAAGCCAACTTGAAGAGAATCCCACTGGCCCAAGTTAGGACAATGTAAGTTTTAAAAAAGTATATTGGTTGAAACCTCACCAAATATGTTGAAATCAACGGGATCATGATAGTACTTTAAAAAAAGAATTGATCACCTTCAAAAAGTGATAATAAGCAATTATTTTGAAAACTGATAAATAGAGGGAAAGAACCAAGCATTTATCCTGCTCTCCTATATGAACTATACTATTGGGTAGCCAAAGAATAGATAAGGAAATGTGTCTACTTATAAAAGTATTCCAACTTTTATAAGTGAAAAGGAGATAATAGAATTGGTTACCACTATTTTGCAAACCCTGATGAATGAATGAATCTAACATTACAAAAAGAGAGACAACCGGGCATTATATGCTTCTTGGTAAAGGAACACAACACAGAGCCTAGAAAAGAGCCGGCAAAAGCGTTGTCGTGGAGTTGAGAGGAGCGGAAGTAGTCAGATTTCACCAAGCCGTAAAGCACGACAGGCTGCCTCGTTTTCCGGCTAACGACAGCATCTCCGAGGGTCAGTGCCGGCCTTCTTCCTGGAAGGGGATATACCGTACCCGTCCTAATTCAATTTCTTCGCTTTCCAGGCCCTTCTCTGTCGTTGCCCCCTCCACCTTAGGATCATGTTCAAGAAATTTGATGAAAAGGAAAATGTATCCAACTGCATCCAGTTGAAAACCTCAGTTATTAAGGGTATTAAGAACCAATTGACAGAGCAATTTCCAGGTATTGAACCATGGCTTAATCAAATCATGCCTAAGAAAGATCCTGTCAGAATAGTGCGCTGCCATGAACATATAGAACTCCTTAAAGTAAATGGAGAATTACTATTTTTTAGGCAAAGAGAAGGCCCTTTTTATCCAACCCTAAGACTACTTCACAAATATCCTTTTATCCTGCCACACCAGCAGGTTGATAAAGGAGCCATCAAATTTGTACTCAGTGGAGCAAATATCATGTGCCCAGGTTTAACTTCTCCTGGAGCTAAACTTTACCCTGCTGCAATAGATACGATTGTTGCAATAATGGCAGAAGGAAAACAACATGCTCTGTGTGTTGGAGTCATGAAGTTGTCTGCAGAAGATATTGAGAAAGTCAACAAAGGAATTGGCATTGAAAATATCCATTATTTAAATGATGGACTGTGGCATATGAAGACATATAAGTGAGCCTCAGTAGGAATGCACTTGGGCTGACTATGGATATTGTGCTATCTCTCTGTGTTTGTGTCTGTGTATGACAGCATGAAGACAATGTCTCTGTGGTTATGCTGAATAAATTCAACAGATGCTAAAACAAACAAACAAAAAAAACACAACACAACAACCTATGGTCTTGCCCAAAGGGATGAAGTAAGAGTCTGATGAAGCCTACAAATATAGTTGCCAGTTTGCAGAATATACAGAAGTTAGAGGAACATGCCAAACTGCAGTGTGAGTATGAAAACAGCAAAATCCAGATTGTGGGACTCTACAAGTCAAACAACTTGGATTCTTCAACAGATAACTCATAAGAAAAAGAATCAGTGGAAGGGCAAATCTGTAGATTTACAGAGACTTAAAGTATATAAAAAATTTTAATGGTCAATCTATAGATGTACATGTGGGTCATATGATTATAAAGAAACACAAAGAAGTGATTACTGTAAAAATCAGGATGGTGGGTATTGGTGGTGGAGGAAGGGGCTTGAGATTGGGAGGGGGCATTGGAGGATTTCTGTAATAGCTGGAAAATTCTACTTTTTGACTTAAGTGGTGGGTTACAAGGGTGTTTGCCTTATAATAAGGCACTAAGGTATAAATTTACTTTGTATTGCTTTCTAAATTTCTGTTTTATTTTGCAATATAATGATTAAAAGTAATAAAAATCCATTTATTATAAGTTATATCTATCACAACAAAGGGAGAATGTGAACAGGATTTTCACGTGTGTTACTCAAGATTGATAAAGTCCTGAAAAGTATCTGTATTTCTAGTATTCTATCTGGCAAAGAGTAAAAAAAGGGAAAACTAGGAAAAGGCAATGAAAGAGCCAGGTAAATAGTGAAGTGGAAAGTAGGAAGAGTATTCCTTAAACAAATCCAAGAAATACTAGTGGGTTTAGGTGAGCTGTGTGCTCTAAAATGGGCTTCGATTTTACATGGTGGAAGAAATCTTTGTAAAGCCTCGATTGCTTGGAAGCTCTGACCCTGTGGAATTCATAAAAATTACCTTGGCCTATTCTGGCCCTGAATCAATTATTGTTGAAGGAAGTTAAATATTTAGGTGGATTATTTTAAGCACCGTTATTAGGAGAATTATCTGTAAGTGGGGGGGGGAGTGCCATCAGAATACTAATATCAAGCTATATGAATCTGCATTTGCAGAGACACGCCTCCAATGTTGCTTAGGCGAGACAAATTCTAACCTGCAGAATGCATGCCTGAAAAAGATGTCCACTTCCTCACCCTTTCCTTCTTTTGGCTCCAGCATCTCCATGGCTCATCCTGCTCATCATTCCAAGTGGCAGGTGAGCTAGTTAATTGGATGCTCTCACTTTAGATCATCCAGACTAGTCGCTGTTGATTCTACTTTGCCCCTCCTTCTTTTTTCTACTATCCTCTCCTTGTTTTTCCCATTATTACCCATCCTCCTTTGTCTAATTTTTCTTCTCTTGTTATTAGAATAGAAAGTATTTTCTATTTAGGAAAGTGAATACATTAGAATAAGGCTGTTATGAAAATCTACTGAACAACATAAATAGAAGGAAAAGTACATAATTGGTATGGAAGTAACTCCCATTTTGAGTCAGTGTACAAATTCCAAAATAGAAAACATGCTTATCAAAGTTTAGGATAATAAATAAAACTCATTTATCAAGTCAGCATTAAATTTCAGATTACTGTTTTCACACACTGATGAAGGCTTTTGGGAACCGTCAAAAACAACACCATCATGATTTTTTCCCTGCCTGTTGCTATTCCAGTTTTTGTCTTTATGAAACCACTTCCAGTGACAGAGGCTGTAAATGACTCACCCCTTCGGCAAGGGCCTCCGCTAGTAATTTGCCAGTGGGGCAAGAGAGAATCTTCTGTAGAGGGAGTGAAGATAACAACTTCTAAGAAAGGCTTTACTT
>PVKY010004953.1:0-18296 GCA_004027775.1 Bradypus variegatus
CATTTTGAAATGCAATTGGTTCCAACTTTAAAACAAAAATCTCCATATACTGGATTCTCAAAGAGAATTTGGCCTCAGGGTTCACTGAAACCAGGTTACAGGTCTATGAAAGATAACAATCTAAATGCGCAGGCCCTCCAGGGCATGGGAAGCATCCGGACTCAGAGTTCTTCCATATCTTCCATAAAGCAGAGTAAAATGCTAATGCTTACTTCTCAGCAGGAAGCAGCTAAGAGTTCATATATAAGCTGTGAATTAGCAATAGAAAAGGTGAGTTAGAATGTCTCATCATGATCCCAAAACTCTCAGGAAAAGGTTATAGCCTTATTTTTCACAGAATTTGTAAGAAAAATAGGAAATTTATCATAAATATTCATATTCTATTCCCTAAGTACATTCTCTGAGATTAAGGCAGATTTTTTATTCAATAAATAATATAGAATAAGTATATTCCATGTACATGTTTCAAAGTGCCAAGTGCCTCCAAAATTTACAAAATAGTCAACATTTGTATTTTTCTTTTGTTTTACTTTTGAAAAACGTTGAAAAGAGATGTACTGATATAAGCACAAACCTACCAAACTGCTGCTTTGTAGTAGGCTTTGGCTATTTCAAATATATATTCCATTCACTAAATATGTACTTAGGATTTACTATGTCAATCAATATATTGTGATATGAGAGGAGGCTTCCTTAAATTTTATGAAAACATTTATCAGACTCATAGTTCTTTGCACACTGAATGTCAATTTAACTTTTTGTTTGTTTGTTTAAAATTGCATTTCTAATCATACCTTAATTTCTAGTCTCTTAATCGTAAAGCTAGACTCTGAATGGAATATAGTTGCTTTTATAATGTTTTAATTCCTTTAATAATAGACTGTTGACATTCATAATGGATATGCAGCTATCTAAACTGACCACCTATCTATGTAGCCTTGAATTTCAATCCTGCCCCTTCCTGCAAGATGCTTATGTATCTCTAAATTGTACCAGAAATTGGGGGATCCAGCTAGCCTTAAGCCATTTGCCATATACTCTGAGGCTTCAGGGCAGAATCTGTATCTGCTAAGATCTACATGTGGACTCACCAGGAATCCCTTGCCAAGGAAAATAAGACGATAACCTTCATAGTAATGAGGCTCAAGCAATCATGGTCTGCATATAAGGTTTGCAATAAACGTTGACTTTCCAATTGGAATTAATTGCTGGTTTCTCCTCAGAAACTTTAAAAATAAAGTCACTTGTATTCACCTCCACATTGAAATCCATAATCTTTTTGCTATGATTGCAACAGAGGAGAGTTTAATCTGTTTTTGTGGGATTATTATTTATAACTCATTAATCTGACTTAGTTTTAGTGGAACACCTACGAAAGATTTCTGCACATTCTTCTGAGTATGCAGTTCAGCACCGGGAATGAGCCCGAAAATAATGCTTTTGGAGATAGACCTGAATTCAGCTCTCTCTGCAACTTACCTACACAAATGAACTTTTGAGTCTCAATTGACTGATCTGTAAAATGTTGATAACAATATTCATTCATTGATTTATTGAAAGAATGAAATGAAATGGTGTATTTGAACTATTTAGAGCACAGGAACTGGCACAGAGTGAAAGATTATGAAATGTTAGCAATTTCTATTAAAGTCATATGGTTCTTTGATAACCCTTTATACAAGTATCGTTATGCCCCTTCCTCCAAGATGCTGATGTATCTTGATAACACTTTATACAAATATTGATATTCACCAAACATGAAATATTCTCATTCTTACATAGAGCTATATGCTTTATTGTTTTTCTTCTTTGTAATATATGGTTGTTCATTAACAAAAAGAATTTATATTTCATATAGTTCCACAAAAAATGAAAAAAAAAACAGTACTTACGATATCTGTGCTGATATGAGCAAAAGATGGCACATTAAATATTCCTTGGATCAGTTCTGGTGGGCTACTTACTCCCAACCATAAGAACATATTTAGACCGTTAGCCAACAGGAATATTCCTTCTTCTGAAAGACGGGTCTCAGAGCAACGAATAGCAGCAGGTAATGTTGTATTCTTGACATCTAACATGTGCTGTGTAGGCAAAGATTAGAGAGTTAGAAATTCCTTCTTCTCTTCCTTCCTTTTCTCTCCCTCTATTTTCTTTTCTTTTCCTTTCCACTCCTTTATTCCTTTGTTCCTTCATTTGTTTCTTCCTTCCTTCCTTCAGTTCTTCCATCCACCCATCCATCCTCCATCGCGCATCTAATGAGTACCTACTACGTGAGAGGCATTGTTGTAATTAACAAGTGTCCCTACCTTGTACAGCTACTGTTTTTTCTTGGGGGGGGGGTAAAGAAAGACAAGAAATAAGTAAAATTATATAAAATTTTAGAAGGTGTTAAGTGTTATGAAGAGAAGTGAAACAGGAGAGTGGGACAGGGTATACCGGTAGTGGTGGTGGTTCAATTTTAAGTCAGGTCTTCAAGGAGGGTTTTGCTGAGAAGGTAAATTCTGAGTAAAGACCCAAGGAGATGAGAGAAGGAGCCCTGGGTATATCTGGGGGAAGAAAATCCAGGTGTTGGGAATAGCCAGTACAAAGGTCTTGAGGCAAGACCTGTCTGCGGTGTTTGAAGATCAGCAAGGAGTAGAGTGAAAAAGGAGAGAGTAATAGAAGATGAAGTCAGACACAAAGGATGGGACAGTAGCGAAGATTACTTTGGGCACAGGTGGAAGGAACTTTGGTTTTAACTAAAATGGGAAATCCTGTAGTATTCTGAACAGAGGAGTGACAAAGTATTTTAACAGAATCACTCTAACTTCTATCCTGAAAACAGACTGAAAGACAGGCAAAGGTGAAAGCAGGGATACTTGTTAGGAGTCCAGGGGAGAGATGATTATGTTTAAATCTGGGTGGTGACCGAGGAGGGGGTGAGAAGCAGACAGACTGGATATTCTGGAAAGGAGAGCTGACATGTTTGCTGACAGATGAGATGTGATATATATGAGAGAAAGAAGTCAAGAAGACTGCAAGATTTTTGGCCTGTAAAACTAGAAGGATGGAGGGGTGGTAAATAGAGATGGAGAAGACTGCAGGCTCAGGAGGTAAGATCAGGGACTTGGTTTAAGATGCCCATCTAAGGAGAGATGTTCAGTAGGGCACAGGGACAAATACATCCAGAGTTTAGGGCAGAGGCAGGCTAGAGATATAAATATGGGAGTCATTAGAATATAAATGTTTAAAGCCATAAAAATAAATGAGATACCCCACCCCCTGCCAAGGGATTGAGTATAGGCAGAAAAGAGTTGCTACACAGGAACTGAGTCCTGGAGCATTCTAGCAAGGAGAACAGGAAAAACTACCAAAGGTAGGAGGAGGGAAACCAGCGAAAACAGTATTTCAAGAGGTAGTAATCAAGTGTGTCAAATGCTGTTGTTAGGTCCAAAAAGAAAAGGAATGACAACTACCCATTGGATTCAGCAACATGTTGGTCACTGATGACCTTGGCAAGAAAATTTTAGTGGAGTGCTGACATTCTTGTTCCTTAGAGCTTATTTCCCTCTCTGGTTTACAGGCTTGTGTTAATCCAAATCTAACTGAAAATCCATCAGTTTTAATAATTGACATCCAACGTTCATATTCTTTGAAAGAATTAAAAGCTCTTTTTATTTCTGACCTAGTTTAACAGTGATTGTATTGTAAACTAAGAGTCCAAGTATGAGTTTGAACACAGGCATTAGAAATAAGCTGATCAGCTTTTCTTCTCTCCTCCATCAACTGTAATCCGTTAGGTCTCGGGGAAAGAGCCAAGTCACAGAGTGCAGGGACATCCACGCATTAAGGACTGACTTCAAATAAGTAGAATAGATAAGTAGCATTTAAGTTTCTTGAGGGCAAAGATGGTTAGTTGGTCTCTTGTATAGTATAGGGCATTTGGGCAAGACTAATCACAGACATTCTGGTTAAATGTGGTGACAATTAGACATTCATACATTTTATAAAAATAGACGAATGTATACACAAGAGTCCTATACATATATAACTTGCCTTTAATATTATAAAGTAGATTTCTTGAAACAACTCAACTTGCTTACTAATTTTTCAATCTGCCTACTCAATTGAAGATCACCAATTTGGGAATGAGAAAAGAAAAGCAATCACTGAATAATTCAGTGAATGAGGAGCCCCTGATTTTCCTCCTCGCACCATACTGAGCACATTTTAACACACACGTGCAACTGCTCTAATTCCCACACACTTTAAAGGCGTTCATGAATTTAAATTTCTTAAGAACAAATGGTTCAGATAGGGCATATGGAAAAGCACAAAATATGATCCCCTTCCAGACTCTTCTAGGAAACGCGCACCCACGACATGCTTACTATCGGCAGAAGCAGTGGGTAGAAGAAGAGCTGGGAGTCAGCCACGCCCATGGTCATGACCAGCTGCCTCTGATAGGCCCGCTCATCTGTTGGGATCTCCGGTCTGCTGAGCAGCACACAGTTTTTTAACAAACAATTCATGTACACTGGCAATACTTTCATGGAATCTGGTAGAATAAGCTGAAAAAAGAAAGACATTTATTTCATACACTTGACCTTTACTGAGAGAGAAAACCTGAGCTTTATATGTAAGACAGAAACATTATTAGCCTTTGAGATTTTTGTGAGGATGTGGCAATCCCATGGAAGGCACCCAGAGTACAGTAACTGGCAAAAGTAGATGTTCAAAGAAGAGCAGTTGTTTTCATTTTATCTATGGCTATAGCTACCTGGCATCGCGATTAACTGGCACAACCCTAAGGCCAGACTGCCTAGAACAGAATCCTGGCTCTGCCTCTTATTAGGTCTATGGCCTTGAGCAAATTACTTAACTTCTTTCCTCAGCTTTCTTATCTGAACATGAAATAACAGTTCATACTTGGTGATCATGGGGTTGTTACGAGGATTAAATGATTATTGGACTGTAACACATTTAAAATAGTGCCTCACATGTAGTAAGTACCATATATATGCTTACTAAATAAAGGAAATTAAACAAGTGATTGGCTAATCTGAATTTACAACTTCCACCCCTTAAATTTAAGAACAGTATTTCTAACTGCCCATGAGATAGCTCTTCTTTATGTTCTGCTGGCATCTTACATTCATATGTTTAGTCGTAAATTCACTAAACACTATTGAATGCCCTGTGTGACAGGTTCTGTGTAAAGTGTCAAGGACATAAGGAGGAATGAAGCGAAGTCCATGTCTCAAGTTGCTTAAAGCCCACTGGGGAGGACAGACATATAAACAGATAAAACATAATAAGGAGATTGCAATATTATAGGTACAAACTAAAATGCTTCGTGAATTTAGGTGTGTCTCTATTGAATGGCAATGTGCAATCCCAGAAACCTGTTGTTTCTTCATGTTTCCTATTTTAGATATTAGAACTACCAGATAAAATTAATTTATTTCTTTACCCTCAATTAGCAAGTGAATCTTTTTAATTCTACATTGTAAGTCATCTGTACCTTCTTTTCCATCCCTACTTTCACTCATGTGATCTCTCACTCTACCTACCTCAAGGCACATACCATGATAGGACGCCACAGATAATAGCACAAGGCAGCAATTCTAAAAACACACAACTTTATTTACATATAATGTAAAATTTACATATAATGGCCAGTGTTGTTTAACTTTCTCCCAATTCAGTTTCATAAGAATGGCTAATTATCAAGTTCAATCTGAGCTTCACTTCCTTCCATTTGGCAGCAACTCAAGGAACAAAGAAATATTCAAAAGAAAAAGCATATATAGGAAATAATGATAATTTGCAAACTGATTATCTGAAATATCTGGTGTGTAAGTTAATGATTTCTTTTTAGATTTCTATATTAATGAGAAAAAAGTATACAAACTTCTCAGAATCCATTATGAAAAGCAAATTTCCCTCAGGGCTTTGCTGGGATTTATTCTTCAGTCTGAATCTTTTAATATTGTGGGCTTTTTTCATGATCTACTAAGTAAGGAATGTATAAGACAAAACTTTCTAACTGGTTCAGGCAAACATATTTCAGAATGATTTTATTTTGCAGGGTTTTTGCCCTTCTAATATCTTTCAAAGAAGCAAGACAGTTAAATATATGTTTCCTGATAGCAGTGGAACACTCTCTTTCTTCTTCTTGCATTATTTTTTCTCTAGCATAAAATATTTTCATTTGACAACTCTGGTCACTGGAGTACTTCCTCAAACAAGGAAAATTATGATCAAAAGATGGAGGAACCAGATCACAGTCATCTTCCAGAGACATGTGGCCTCAGTACTCTTTCTGGGCTAGTTACCAGTTATATATTATTATATACTAACAATTTTATCACATTCCCATGTAGAAACATGTACATACATTTTCTAATATGTAACACCTTGCAGTTTCACTGGTTGCTTCTCAATCATCACATCATATTAAGAAAGTTTAGAAATATGTTGTCTTAAATGCCACACAGGGGCTGAGCTTGGCTCATGATGACACCATCAGGACCACAAAGTCTGATTAGAGGAGGCTGGATTATAGGGGGCAGAAGGAAGAAAACAGAGGAGATAAATAAGAAAGAAAATTGATGGTAAAGAAGAAAAAAGGGGGAAAAGAGTGAAAGAAAACAAGGAAACAATCTTATTCAATGTTTTTGAAGTGGGGAAGAAAATGTGGTAATTGATTGTCACTATAAAACTTTCCTCCCACCTCCCCAATTCCCTTCATAAATTAATTATTCTTGGAGAGAAAGGGTGTAGATGGGGAAGGAGTGGAAATTCATATAAGTACAGTTTTGATTTCGGAGAAATCTTCTCTTTTTTATGTTTTGAAATAATAGAAACAGTGATGAATTTTAAATAAAAAAAATTATTACTTTGCTGTTGAGGTCATATGACTTGCCATTTGAAGTCACCGTATACTATATGATATAATTAAGCTCAGAACTTATTAGAGAGATTTGATAAAGAGAATCTACCTTGCTTATGTTAGCTTAAAAATTTGTATATTGTTGTTTCTAGTTAAATGTCTTAACACAGCATCTATCACGTGATCACATGAACCATGGAGTTCTTAGCCCTTCTCTTGCCACAACCTAGTTCTCACCATGACAATTCAGTAAAAGCAGTTCTACTGCGGTCCAGAATCATATAATTCAAGCGTGGAGTTCCTTAATGGTCTTGCTTGGATCAAGGAAACTTTGCATTCTGTAGTCAAACAGATTTTCCTTATTAATTCATCTCTTCTCAGATATTATTTCTCCCAAGTAAACTGTGGGATGACACTGTGTTTGAAGTTACAGTCTCTGAAGAGACCTGAAATCCAGCTATTCTATTCTTAATTTTCAATTAAGGATATATTTCAAAATGTTATTGTTATTAACAGTGTTCTGGTCTTTATATTTTGCAGACTCTATGATGGATAATCATAAGATACCTAAGTTATCTCATTTTTTTAAAACATAGTTATCACTAATTTAAAGGTACACTTTTTTAAAGGTCTTCAAATGCCAGACTTGAAATTTGCTAATGGAGAAAGAAAAAAATCTCATTAAAAGAATGGAACAATCTCCAACAATGCTTTCAGACAAAATTTGGCATCATAATGTTTTTACCCCAGAAATAATTGTGGAAAGAAATGATTTAGTATTTGAGGAAAAGTTTTTAACTTTTAAACCAGAAGGAATTGACATATTTGAGTTTTTGTCCCCAATAAATATGCAACAGATTTTTTTTTAACTTAAGGTTTTTGAATCCAACCTGTTTAACATTAGCAAATAAACTTTTTGAAGGGACTTCAACTGTTCTCTTTCAACTATTTATGATGTGTGAGATACTCCAGAGTCAACATAATGTTTCCAGAGCTCTAAGACAAATAGTAAAACTGGGGTCTCAAGTGCTAATGATTGAACTATATCCAGGCCAGATTCCAGGTGCACTTGGTGGGCTTTGTATAAATTGAACAAGTACCTGGTGATAGAGTATTGATATTCTGAATTCAGTGAAGTGGCAAGTCTTCCGAATGATCAAGAGGACTGAATACCCAGAGAGTCAAGAGTTGCTTATGTGATTATCAACACAGGAAATAAAAGAATGGATGACTACCAACTCTATCACTTTGAACAGCATGGAAAGGAATTTTTATGAAAAAGCCAAAGTTAGGCGCCTATTGCTGCTGAAGCTGCTGGCTGAGGCCCGAGGATCCGGCAGCAGCGGGAGCGGAGCAAGTAAGCCGAGCAGCCGGGGCCGCCACTACACTGCAGACAAAATCCAAATGCCGGCGCCCGGAACCAGGTCCTCATCCGCCGACAGCGGCCACCAGCCCAGGCAGAGCGGCGCCAATCCCACCTGCACCGCGCCCATCAGCGACACTGCTCAGCTATCTCAGGACGACTGCACCACGCGGGGGAGGGTGGCGGACGCTCTTCACCACCGCGCCGGGAGGAACCCGAATCATTTATGATAGAAAGTTTCTGTTGGATCGTCACAATTCTCCCATGGCTCGGACCCTGCCCTGTCATCTGCCCACTATCCCAGGAGTGACTAGCCCTGGCACACCTTAACTGAAGACTCTAAAGTAGAAGTAAATAATTTAAACAACTTGAACAATCACAACAGGAAGCATGCAGTTGGGGTGATGTCCAATTTGAGATGAACATCTAACTGTTCTGTAAGGATCAGAAAAAATCAGCAACATTGACAGCATCCCTTCTAGTGTTGGGTGTGCATGTTTGGAATTAGCAGTGGGTGGTTTGTAAAACTGGACTATTCTCCCTTGGCCGTGGGCCTTTCTTGAAAACCTCATTCATTTCTCACCCCTCTGCTTTTTCATTCTCCCTCTTCCTCACTCCACTCCCCAGTGACTGTCAACTGGCAGAATAATCTTGGGAGAGTGACTCCCCTCGGGAAAGACCAGTGAGGTAGCCACTGGTGTCCTGGGAATTTCTGGCTGAATTTGGTACCCTGAACCCTCTCATTAAGAGATCAGATCCCAGGGTGAGAGTAAGAGGCCAACTGGCTAAGGAAAAAAGCTAGGTGTTTGCTTTTCTTTTGAACTATGAAAATAGCCTGTTTGTGAATACATTTTAGACAGAAGGGAGAAAAGATGTCTGAGGAACTTCGTTATGTTTTCTGTTACAAAATGTGAGTAGTTCAAAAGAATGAAAATCTTTCGTGATGGCTGATGTCTCTCAGGCATAAGGTGGATCTCCAGTGGTTGGGGGATGCTTTGAATCTCAAAATTTGATGACCAGAAAAGTATTTTTGTTTGTTTGTTTCATGTATCCCTGTTCTGATTTTAATTAAACTACAAAAAAGTAAAAAAAAACTAAAAAAAAAAGTCCAAGCTAATAAATGTCTTTATTTTCCTTCTTAACTCAGAGTAGGATTTGACCCCTAAATTTATTTGCATTATCTATGCTGCTGGAAGCATACAAGTTTTGGTGGGGTTTCAGATGTCCTTTAAGTACCCACTCTCTAAAAATATTTTTGAGATACTTTCAAACTTAAAGGACAGTTACAAAAATAATATAAACTCCATACAGAGAACTCCAACATACCCCTACTTCCTCAGTTACCAAGATCCACCATTTTTAATATTTTGCCACATTTGCCATACCATTCCATCTGTCAACCTATCCATCCGTCTATCTACCTACTTATCAATCCATTTTCTGAATACTTGAGTATAGGCTGTATACATCAAGTTCCTTGAACACTTAATACTGCTATGTACATTTCCTAATGACAAGGATATTTACTTATGTCACCACCTTAAGTACAGTTACCAAGTTCAAGGAATTTAACATTGATTTACATACAACTCATAGTCTTTATTCCAAGTTTTTCATGTCTCCAAAATGGTCTACTTGGGCCTTTTCTCCTCCATTATTAGATCCTGTCCAGAATTATGTATTGCATTTAATTTTCACTGTCTCTTTAGCTGCTCATTCCTTTTTTAAATTGTGGCATTTTTTTGACATAAACTTTTCTGTCTCAATCACGGAGCATACCATTCAGTGGGATTAACCACATTTACAATGTTGTGGTACCCTTACCACCTTCCATTACTAAAACTTTCCCATCTTCCCAAACAGAAACCCTACACACCATTTATGTATAACTCCCCATACCCCTGCCCTCTGCCCCTGGCAACGTGTTCTCTCATTTCTGTCTCTATAAGCTTGCATATTCTCCAGAAGTTTCTTTGTAGTTGCCTTAGGGATTACAGTTAACATCCTAAATCTGTAACACTCTCATTTGTTTAGATACCAACTTAACTTCAATGGTGTACATAAACTATCTACAACATCTGTTCCCCACCTTTATGTAATTCTTGTCACAAATTGCATTTTATACATTGAGTCCCAAACCACTGATTTATCATTACATTTTATGCATTTGTACCTCTGATTCTGTAGGCAGTTAAAAGGGGAGTTATAAACCAAAAAAATACAATAGTAGTGACATATTTACCCATGTTATTTTGCTACCCTCACTGGAGATCCTTATTTCTTCATTTGGCTTTAACTGTCTAGTGTCCTTTCCTTTCAATCTGCAGAATTCTCTTTAGCATTCTTGTAGGGCTTGACTAGTGGTGATGAAGTCCCTCAGCTTTTAGTATTTAGGAATGCCTTAATCTCTCCCTCATTTTTGAAAGAGAGTTTTGCCAGATATGGAATTCTTTGTTGGTTAATTTTTTCCTTGCAGCACTTTAAATATGTCATCCCCCCAACTGTCCTGCCTCCATGGTTTCGGATAATAAAGTAGAATTTAATCTTATTGATGCTTCCTTGTATGTTTTATGTTGCTTCTCTCTTGTGGCTTTCACAATACTCTCTTAGAAAGTTTGATTATAATGCATCATGGTGTGGGTCTATTTGGGTTTATCCTGTTGGGAATTCATTGAGCATCTTGGATGTGTATAGCATGTCTTTTATTAAATTTGGGATGTTTTCAACCATTATTTCTTTCAATATTCTCTATGCCCCTTTCTGTTTTCTTCTCCTTCTGGGATTCCCACTATGCATATATTGGTACTCTTTATGTCCCATAGGTTCCTCAGATCTGTTCACTTTTCTTCAGACCTTTGCCCCTCAGACTTGATGATTTCACGTATCTTCAAGTTCACTGATTCTTTTTCCTGACAGCTTGAATCTGCTGTTAAATCCATCGAGAAATTTTAAATTCTGTTACTGTGGTCTTCAGCTCTGTTTGGTTCCTTTTTGTGGTAGGGAGCTGTCCTAGCATGACCTACCACCTTTCCCTGGGCCCTCAAAATATATCCTATGCTCAGGACCAGGTGCATCAGCCTGGCAGGATAAAACAGACCCATGAGGAGATAAGAGGACTGACAGTACATTCCTTCCTCTACTGCCCTAAGCATTTGGAACATTCACTGGAGACAGTCTGACTCTGGTATGCATGTCTTGTGACATCCAACTCACACCCAAGTGGCATGTCTGTCCTTGGTGGGGAGGGAGCAGCAACATATGAACACAACAGAAGGTAGTATGCATAAAATATCTCCCTGCTCAATTTGCCCATGAATTGAGAGCCACTGGCTATGGGAACCAATGCCCACTAGTGAAGTTGTCTCTTCTCTATGTGAGTTAAATGTCTTTCCATCATAGCCTGTGAGTCATGCTTTTGCTGGTGATCCCGACACCTGTATTGGAGTGGGTTTAAATCTCTTTAGGTGTGTCTCCTCCTGACAAACACTTTTCATAATTTCCATTTCTCTATTGATATTTTGTGTGCACATATTGTTTTCCTAATTTCCTTTAGTTCTTTGTCCATGTTTTCCTTTAACTCTCTGAACATATTTAGGAACATTTTTTTTTAAAGTCTTTGTTTGGTTATGTCCCAGGTCTAATGCTCTTCTTTGATGATTTCTAATGCTTTAATTTTCTCCTCTGCCTGGGCTATCACTTCCTGTTTCTTTGTATGTTTTGTAATCAATTGTTTAAGCCTGGGCATTTTGATATTTTAATGTGTTATCACAGAATTTTAGAGTCTAAAGTATTTTGCTCTTTATGCTTGTATGAAGCTAGTGTTATGATAGAGCTTTCTTTGAATGTCAGGAACCAAGAAATAACAAAAAAAAAAAAAAAGGAAGAAAAAACACCTTTCCCAGTCTTCACAGATTGATGTGGGAGAGTGCTCTCCTTCAGAGTTTATCCATACAATGAGTTTAGAGGATAGCTCCAGGTCAAAGCATAGGGGCTGCACTGATCCTTTCTGCACATGTGTCTTTTCTTGGGCATGACTGTGAGGGCCCTGGGAATACCCCATTTACATGGATAAGAATGCCCCTTCTTCTCTAGGGAACAGTTTCCTCAAGGTCCTGGGCACTACCACATATACCTTACAGCCAGCAATCTCTTGCCCCAGGCAGCCACTTGACTGCTCTCCCACAGCATTCTGTTGGAGAGCTCTGTGTGCCACCTTCTACATGCGGGCAAGTGCTGGAATAATGAGTCCCTCAGGCCATAACTAGACAGATTGGACCAGAAGTACATGCTCTCAGTATTCATACGAGGGTTACTCTGTTCCCTCCAGAACCAGGACCTAGGATCTGCACCAAGCCAGTGAGGGGTAAGGGAGGGACCAGCCAGGGCACCACAAGATCCTCCCCATTTTTAAGTAGCTGTTTTCTTGATTTGCTGTTTGTCCTGATACTGAGGTCCTTTAATGATTTTCTAGAGATTTGAGAAAGATGTTTCTACCAGATCTTGCTGGTTGCTCAAAGCTTCTGTCGGGGGACAGAGCCATGAAGCATCTCACTCTGCCATCCTGATCACGGCAGGGTCCACACTGCCTCAGTATTCACTTCTGATAATGAATGAGCCAGAAGCTTTTCCCATCTGTTGCTCACTGTCTTCTCTTTTAATCAAATTTTATATTCAGACATTCAACATGCAACTATGAAAAATAGCATTCTAACTTTGATTGATATAGAGAAGAATGTGGACAAGAGAAGGGATACAAAAATAAATGTAGACATAAGATTTTACTTTTTCTTTTACTGGATAGAAGTTAAATGAGGTTTATTTAAAGGGTTTGCTAAAATTTCAAAGTATTAGATAATAGCCCAGAGACTACTCTTTCAAAACCCTTTGTATCTGTTAATAATTTTCAAAAATAAAGAACTCCAATGTTTATAAAATAAATTATGTTTATTTTTACATAATAAAGAATGCTATTACTGCCACCAGCTTATGTTGATTGATGATATGCATGCCTAAAAAGTAAGTAAGCCCACATTTTCACAACCAAATGTCTATCTTCATATGCAAAAGAAATTCCTGTTTATATTGTGACACTTCTTAGATATAGTACTCTTTTTATTTATATATAACATAGTGACTGTGAACACAGTAAATGTGCACATTTTTTGGTTCACGCATCTTGTAAGGCCATTAAGTTTTTTATGTTGGCTATGAAAATACCATAGTCCCTCAAAACCTGCATCTCAACCTTCTTGATTGTATATTCTACTATAAAGCATCTATCTAAGTGCCTGAATGTCATAAGCCCTCAATAGGTATATGCTGAAGGAAAGAGCAGTTGTTTGTATCATTTTAATATCGATGCACAATAGATAGCTTACCTGGCTTGCTGCAGATGGACTTGCACAATTCTTTCGGTAACATGCCAACATATGGGCAGTCTGATTAACCAGGATTTCCCGGATAATCTTCAAGGGCTGGTGTAGAACTGCTTTAAAAGCTATGTGAACAAAACAATGAAAAGGGCATCAATGTTGTAGCTCAGAAATTTATCCCTTCAAATAATAATTTAAAAAGAATAAATTTGTTATCTTCAGCAAGGAAAGACAACTTTTAAAAATTGTTAAATTTATTTGTGATGATCTGGCAAGTGGAGAACAAGGGCCCTACCTACAGTGACAGGTAGACAATTGGTCTAGATTTTTCCTTAGAATATTAGAATCAGAATGCTACACATAAAGAAAAGAAAGGCCAGTTTGCCAACTTCAGATGTCCTGAATTTCTATAGGATGGGTTGCTTCTTTTTCTAAACCTTGGTGTAGAATCTCATGAGGAAAGCCAAACAAAATCCAGCCTTGGGTCCCATTCCATTTCATCCTTATCATAGTATGGATAAGCAAGTTCAGGATGATGTTTAGGGACAGTTTTCTTCTGTCTGGGCTAAAGGGCACAGTCACAAACTATAATAAGAGCCTAAATATCACTTTCCTAAATTACAACTCATGCCCTCACCCCTACTCTTGGATGGAAACTTTAAATAAAACTGTATTTAAAGACAGAACTGAGTTATCCCGTTATTAATCTAGAGTTAAGAGATGTTAACTATCGTCAGTCACCCTTTGCTTTTAAAAGTTCTGAATTTATCCACCAAAGGCTTGTGCCACCACAGTACTTTTCAGTTACTGACTCAATTAACTAACAAGCCTTGACTGAATTACTAGGCAAGCATGCTGACCAGAGGATAAGCAAAGCCTTACCTGACTTGGCAAAGAAATTGATAAGGGCATCTGTCTCACAGCTCTTATAGAGATCAGCTAACTGGGAGCTGCAGTTTAAACCAAGATTGTGAATCCGAAGTCTTCTTTGGCCACTGATCGTTGTGTAAAGCACAGCACACTGCAGAGGCAACATGAAGGTCACATGCTTTTCTGGTTAACACATCCTCCCAAGCTAGATAATCTTATTCGCATTTACAGAACAGTATGCCCAGCTAAAAGACTGCTAAATTTTTCCACAGATTTTTTTCCATTATTGCTAAAGAATAAATGACAACAAGCAAGGGAAGAATAAGGACCAATTCATTCAGTGGGTTTCTATGTAGCATTTCACTGGTTTAAATTACTGGGCTATTCACATGTAAATATCTGGTTGCATTTCCACAAGCAGTCTGCATTTCAGGAACTCAGATTTTATTACCATGAAATCTAGGTCTGGAAACAATACCTTTATGTTCTCACAGTCCTACTCAGGGCTCACTGCCCTTTAAAATATACAATTATCTTTGAGGGTGTACTTGGGTCTTACGGTGATGAGCCAGATAGATAGATAGAGATAGAGAGAGAGAGAGATTTCAAGAATGCAAAGACATAATCCAAATATCTGTAGTTAGAAAATAAACCTTAACTAGGTTCTTTCTCAACTCAATGCCAACATCTCTCCATCCTTTAAGAGTGCCAGCTAGTGTCTGAACACTCTGACCATTAGATAAAATTTTTGTTTTAATTCAAAGTTTCTATACCTTAGTTAACCTTATTTACTGCAAAACTAAATCCTATTTCATCTTGGTTATAATATGATAATGTGTTTAACATGGTGCCTAAAATATGGCAGCAGTGCAATGAAGAAGTGAACGGGTGGCTGAAGTCTGAAAGAATGGAACACTGCTGGAAAACAGTTTGCTGATGTCCAGGATACTGACCGCAAGTTTACTGGGCTCTTTCTCGAGCAATGACATGTAATTGTTACTTTATATAAAGTAGCATATAGGAATCAGAGTATAGAGAAACCACAGAACTGAGTTCTCTAATGACTTTTGCCTTTGGAGAAACAGAATTGGTTTTTGTTTAATGAAAAAAACTAACACATTTGATGATATTTTAGTCTCCCCACTGGCCACTCTCAGGAATAAACTAAAATGCAAAAAATGGCAATAAATTGTACGTCACCTGGATTAAGGCTCCACTGTCTTCACTGAGTTTGTCGTCATGCTTGAACTCCACAGTGACTGCCTTGTCACAATCAATGGCTGCCATTTCTACATCGGTTGTGTTGTTCATAAAAATTCCACCAAAAAAATCAGTGGCTCTGAAACCTAAGGATGAGGGAAAAGGGAAACTTTGCCTCTCCTTATTTTACTGTTATTTTCTTTGTTGGCCTATTATTAATTTGAAGAGGAAACAATCATAACAGAGACCCCCAAAACAGTGTGTTATAATTACCTGTGCTGGTACGTACTCTCATAATAGCATCAAATCCTATTTTCTTTTCAATATCATATCTGAGGTCATGCAAAAATTGTTGGCTATCCAAGTGCATCTAAAAGATAAAGCATGAACAACGTCCACCAGATGGCAGTAAAAGTACTTAAAGTAACAGTTATTTCTAAAATACTGATTTAGCATACTTTCGTGCATATTTTATTTGGTTGAAGAAGATATGAGATATTTAGACAGTGATTCTTAACTTTTCAAATTAAACTAACATCTATTATTTTCTTTCATTTTCACAACACTTGAATGGGAAGATCAGTTATCAGTTATTAATTTCATTTTGCAAATGGGGAAACTGATACTGAGTAAATGATCCACTCAGGGGTTTATGGTCAGAGACAAGAATAAGATAATAACACCCCTTAGAGGTTGGGCAAAGACCCTGGAGTTGGGAGTTGTACTCATTTCATCTTCACATTCAGAACTTGGTGAAGCTAAGTCAGAGACAGAGCCCCTTCTCCCAGCCTTGTTGAAGATTCTACTCTCACCATATTTCTGTGGACTTCTCATAATTCACAACTCAGCAACATTTATGTGATATGCATGTGTGCACAATACTGAGCTGTGTGCCCACCAAAAGGAGCAAACAGACTGAGCACAAGCTTCTAAAGCTTCCCATCCAACCTGGGCAGTGAAGTTCTTTAAGAAATTCTCACCAATACTATTAAACGGAGAGAGAGAAGCAGGCACACATATCCTTCCTCCTGGCCCCCTTCAAAATCATGGGGATGGAGGGAAAGAGAGAGAAATTTTTATTATAATCTCTTCAGCTCTTTATATTCAGTTGGATGCCTGCAAAGTTCTTGGTCATTGTTTGTATTATTTCCTCTTTACACTAGTACTGAATAAAAGGCACTATTAAAAATTTCCATTTTAAAGATGAGAAAGAAATACCACAGTGTAATTCAATTTTAAAAAAATTTGGAGCAAACACAATGAGTTCTATCATGGCTAAAATGAAAACTCTTTGTTAACGAAATATTTTACTCCGTTTATATCCTAGAGGGTTTTCCTCTATCAGATAACAACAGTATTTCTTTTTTGGGAGCACATCAAAGGAAACAATAATAATTACTGCTATGTTGATGTACAAAAAAATATCCTTTATTCTATCAGAAACTACGCAGGATTAACACACAAATCAAAGACGTTTAAAGAATATAAAAAAATGTAATAAACCTGGATGGTTATATTACAGTGCATCCATGGTCTTTGAAGCTAAGTTACTCTAGAGCTGATGACCATGCTAATGCAAAGGGGCTTAGCAAGGAAGGATTATTCACATATGCCAGAGCCTCATCAATAAGGAATTGAAGACATAAAGTCCTTTTTTAGGGAGTAAGAAATAAAGTACCAGATAAAGTTTAATTCCATGGTTGGAAAGAAACTGAAATTGGTGAGCACAGAAGGCTTTGTTGTGCTTCAATACTGCAGAATCAGAATTCTGTAAAAAGGCTTATTTTACCCAGAAATCTTGGAAAGGATTCTTAAAGCTTCTTCAACTTTATTTCATTTGCAATCTTTGGTCCTATGAAATCCTTTAACTAAGTCTACGATATAAATGTCTCCAGGCAATTGAAAATAATTTAATCTATGATAAATAAAATAAATGATAATTCACACTTGTCATTTACGTTTGGGGAAACACTCATTCCCACTCCCTATTTCCATTTGGAGGTATACTCCTGTCCCCTCATTTCTCTATTCACAAGGAGGAGGCACTTATCTTTTCAGTAAGTTTGGAAAAAGGAACTGGGTATGCATAGCTCAGACCCCTCTGGGTCTTCTTTTTGGGGAGGCAGCTGCATGCAGGAGGCAAACATTTTCTGCTCTGCAATAAGGCTTCCAGGGGGCAGGTGTCCACAGGAGAATCTTCTAACTGTGCCCACCAAGTGCCTGCATGTGTAAGTCTGACAAACTCAGGGGTGAAGCATTAGCAAGGCCACTTGCCCACAAACCTAGGTCAGTTATAGTGCTGACATTCTGATCATCCCTTATATTTGTCTCTCAATTTGGGCTTGGAAGAGAGAGTATAATGATTTGACTCTTCCAGACTCCAACAGTTGAAAACAAATATTTAGTCACTTTTTAAAGCAACATCTCACATACATTTTATATGAAATGTATCTCACATACATTTCCCTATTATGAAAGCTTATATTTATATTTAACTCTGAGACAGAATGAGTTCAAACTGTTTCCAAACACTCAGGAAGCACGAAAGCAATTGCTTAGCAGAGGCACTGTTTTCCCTCTACTCTTTTTTTTTTTTTTTAATAAATTTTATTTT
>PVKY010004954.1:0-18298 GCA_004027775.1 Bradypus variegatus
GTTGACAAGTATACATAGGACAGGGGAAAATGGGAGATGTCAATCAGCATGTTAACAATGCACGTGCCTGGAGGCCACATTATTGGTGAGTCTGTTTTCTTCTTTATTTGTTCATTATGTTTTTCCTAAATTTTCCATAATGAACATGGATTTCTTTAATTAGGAAAAGACATTATATTGAAAATGGAAAAAATAAAGCTGTGATGTACAGTGACTGTGCAAATTGCTTTTAAAAGATTCCTAGACTTTTGTCCTTGTAATTGTCAACTGGAAAAGTGACTTTTTGTTTTGTTTTGTTTTTTGATGCTTTGTCTGGTGGCTTGCCCTTGAAGTCAGAAAGATCTGGACTCCTTTTATTTCAGATACAAATTACTTGTAACGAATGTATTGTGTAATGGAGAGTTTTTAAAATATGTTCGGTTTTGCTGTGGAAGCACAGGTCCCAATGATTCCACCCTGTTGCTGCTTGGCCACGTCAAGACGACAGACCAAGTGATGGGAAATACTTTTTTTTTTTTTTAAGTATTGTAATAATCTCATTAGAGATATTTTCCAGCAATCAGTCTTTGGGGAGACAACTCAACTCTTTTGACCTCCAGAACTTGAGTTGCACCAAAAATATGTGAAACAGTGGTATACAGTTATCAATACAAGATATCTTTTCTTGTGTGCAAATGTGATTTTTTGAAGGCTTAAATGCTTTCAGTGTCCTCATCATTAACTCTTATGGATATCATAATCATACTCATTCCCATCTGAATGACGATTCCTTTGAAAAGACTGGAAGAAACCTGAAAGAAGATTCAGGGAATCTGCTCTTTAGTTCTTACGCTCTTTTTAGGCTGACCGACATGGTGATGCTTGGCGGGCCACCAGGGAGGTGAGGCACGTTTTTCTTCTCTGATATTGGCACAGTAATGCCCATCTTTGCTGAGCCATTATGCAAATTGGGCATAATCGTATGTAAGAACATGTGTTGAAACATGTCAAGAGCACTATTGAAAGAATGTCATTTATTATTTTTAGATTTTGTAAATGACAAGACAGTACATGAAGCACACACACCCAAGTCCTCCTCAACCATGAAAGACCCTTTAATTTCCGTGGTCTAAATCAGAGCTTCCCACAGTATGGGATGAATTCTGTTAGTTAGGTATGGAGCTTGTGTCCAGTCTGAGCAAAGTTACCCCGTTAAGTTTGGATTTAAAAGCTGTCAGAAGCCTTTTCATTCAGGTTTATTTTCATGACTTCTGCATTGGGGATACAGCAGACCAACATATTATTTCCATTATTTCCAGTGCTACTGTATCTCATTTCTCCTAGTCGTCTTGGCATGTGCAACCCCCCCCACACAAACACAACAATGCAAAATATTTAAGTGCTTTTCCAAGGGTGAGGAAGAACAGAGAACTCTTATGCACTGCTGGAGGAATTGTAAAATGGTTCAGCCACTTTGGAGAGATATTTGGCAGTATCTAATGAAATTTAAAATGTGCCTCCAGGTGACCATGAAATTCCAGTTCTAGATTCATCTAATCTAGATAAAAGCTTGGACTGGGATGCAGAGAGATGTGTGTAAGGGTGCTCATGGCAGCATTTTTAAAGTAGCAAGTAGTTGGAAGCATCCTAAATGTCCATCAGGATGTGAATTGATTAAAAAGATGGTACATTCATGTATTGGAATCTTACGCAGTAACTGTGAGAAATGCTGTAGATCTATGTTTATCAACATCAGTTGACATCAAAATGTAATTTTAAATAGGGAAAACTTGAATAATGATATGTGTAACTATAGCTCATGTAATTATAAAAAGGAACACACAGAAATGTGTTGCTTTTTAGAAAAATGGTGATTTAATACAGGTATAAAATTCTTGAACAACCAAAGCTTGGGAACCGCCACTTCAGATGAAGGAAATAGTGGAGGTTAGAACTTGAGGATTGCCCTAAAACAGCACTGAGTTTTGTCCCAGTAAACCTAAGTTTATTTGTATTGCTTCCTTTAGGAACATGTAGATGAAGTTGGGATGTAGCAGTGATTCAAGCATGTGGCTTTACAATTAAGAGGAATTATGAGCCCAGTTCTCCATGAAATTACACCTCAGGCTGACTCATTTGCCATTTCCTGATTCTCATTCAGTCTTACTATGCAGTAGCAGAAGGAAGTGTGAGATTTGCCTTAATTTACCCTTGTGTTGCTTTACTTTTATTACATCCATATATTTGGTATTTAATATCTCCCATTTCCAAGTAGAGTACCAAATTTAGAATTAAATTATTTAACATCTACTTTCAGTGTGTAGTGGCATTGAGTTAGTGCTACACACGGTTACTTGTGGAAACTGCCATTGCTTTTGACAGGGTCTCCAGAGTACTGTAATCCTAAAATACCAGACTGCTTTTTCCACTACAGCCTCAAAAGTAACAAATGCAGTACAAATAATAACCTAATAGCAACAATAATTATAGTATGCCTCTTGCTGGTGTTCATCAAAAATGCTTCATAAACGGACTCCGGTATTATAGATCACGGCTAATGTTTGGTTGCCCTGGTTTGTGATTTCACAGAACCCTGCCAACTCACTCTATATTACTTTGAGTAGAAATAAAATTCACCATTCATTGGAATTACCAAAAATGTCTGCAGTAGCAGAAATATCTACTGCAATACATAACATCCTATCTAGAAAACCATGTGCTGCTATTCGTCTTTATGTGAATTTCTGAACTTGAAGTTATACACACAGACATATTTGCATAGCCCTCAGCTTCTTTCTTCTGAATATGGACAGCATTAGAAATAGCAGTCCTATGTGGAAAAACATGTCTATATCTACATATATATTTCTGTATTTGTATATCTACGTCCTTATCTGTATATATGTAATATATATCCATATCCATATTTATATAATATATATATATCTTTACCCATATCTTTATTAACTATATCTTTATCAACTATATTAATATCATTAAGTAAATCTACATCTGTCTCAATATCTCAATGCATAATACAGATGCATGATATAACATCTAAGGGCACTTTTTATTTGCTAAGGGCCGTGAACATTTTAGTCATATTTGTTTTTGCAGGTGGCAGAACATGCATTTCTGAACATCTCCTAAAATGTCTTGGGTGCTTTTAAGGGGCAGGGATCCTGCAGGCAAAGCCGTCTCTTAGATCATGTAGCTGAATGGGTCACACAGTCGTTAGGTCCCTGCCCTCATTCTTCGCAACAGCCTTTACTTTGAGCATCCTATCAAGAACCTTCAAGTCTCCAGATTTCCCTGGTGTGCTTAACTTGATGGAAAAAAATGCTGTGTTTGGATTATCTGTTTTCTAAAGGCCTGGGGAGCAGTTTAGAAGATAACAGTATTTCATGGAACATTAAAAAAAGAAACAAAAGAAAAATTATAGGATCCATCCAAAGAAGCATGATTTACAGTCCAACTGTGAAAGGTATTATCTTGTTTCTTATGTTCTAAAACTTTCATTTTTATTATTGTTCTTCTGAACAGGATGTCTTATTTTGTTTGTTTAAGTAGGTGTGCTCTGAATTTTCTATCATTTCTAGAAGCAGCTTTCTTCTGACAGCTTTTGACTTCCATGCTGTGTGCCAATTAGTTCAAGAAATTTCCTTGTTGATTTCTTAGTCTTTTAACCCTGGTGATTAATTGTGATGCTAGTTAGCCTTAATGTATGTTGTTCTCCTAAGAATGGCATTTGAACTCAGGCACGGATGGAGAAATTCACAGTTAAGGCCTTGGAGCTTTATATTCTTACTAAGATCTCATTTTTCTCCTACAGTATTTGAGTTATAAATTGCATACCATGAAATTCACCCATTTTAAGTGTGCAGTTGCATGAGGGTCAAAAGACTTATTTGGTTGTGCAAACGCCACAATCCAGTTTCAGATACTTTCACTACTTGTTAATAGTCCCCTTATACCCAGTTGCAGAGAAACCCCTCTTGTACTCTAATCCCAAACAACCACTTGTATGTTTAATATCACTATAATTTTCTCTTTTTAATGATAGCTCCAAACCAGAAATAACCCCAATAGCCTATCAACTCGTGAATGGATAAACAAACTGTGGTACATCCAAGCAGTAGAATATTACTCAGCAATGAAAAGGAACAAATAACTTTTATGTGGGGAAAAAAAGTGGATAAATTTCAAAATCATTTTTCTAAATGAAAGAAGCTTGGTACATGAGACTACATATTTTATGATTCCATTTGTATGAAATTTCTTGATTTCATTTTGAATTAATTGATTTTCAGCCCCTCACTGGGATCCCTTAGACTGTCAGATACCAGATTACTTTAGTTCTTTGTGAATTGCTCCTTTACTTTTTTTCCTTTTATATAAAATTGCTTTTATGAGATTTAATTTTTATTTTTTTTTCCTAAACGGAACCCTCAACTTCGGTCTGACTCTTCTGTTAGCAGCAGTAGAAAAAATGATCCATTGATGAAACATTCTAATCACAGGTAGCCTTAAAACCTTCCTTATCTCATTCTTTTGAGGAGGTTTATTTATTTGAACAAAGGCTTGCAATCAGTATACTCAAGTGGCTCTGGATACTTCACCTTTGTCTTAGTAACACTTAGTTACTAAGTAACACTTAGTAAACCCAGTGTTTACACATGGCCTCAATCTTGTGACAAGGTCAGTTTCCTTTACTGTAATCTGATCTCTAAAATTTTCCAGAGCAAACTGGATTTCTTCAGTTGTGGACAGAATACCAGCATAGAATGTAATTGTATCAGAATCAATTTTCAAAATGCACAGAAGAAATCAATGGGAACTCTGAATATAGGAAGGTATCTTCTTAATTCAGGCAACATCCATTTCCGTCATCCTACTTTCTTGTCTGTGACCCTTAGCTCTGGCCTAGCCCAGCTCCTGAGGTCCAGGGCGCTTGCTACACGAGGTTTTTATTACCAGCTCCTGGAGGCCAATAAGACCCGACTGAGAGCAGCATTTTGCTGCGGTCGGGTGAGCAGCACAGCAGACCGTGGAGAAGACCCGTGCGAAGGCTTTGGCGAGAAATGGGAGCGCGCGGGCAGGCGACGGGCCCAGCGGAGCGGGCGGCCGGGTTTGGTACAGAATGCTGAGAAACGGAGATGTGTTCCCACGCGGACAGCTGACGGGTCACATGCTGGGATTATACTCCTACCTGAAACCACTCTGAAGGGGCAGTTTGGGGATTAAAATAGGCCACGGCCGGTTTCCCACAGCTGTGACCGCAGCGCGTCAGCACCTTTAGGTGCTCTTTAGCACCACACCTGCCCAGAAGGGAGCGTGTGTGCTTGTACCCCGCCCAGAGAAGCGCCGCTCTTGGATCCAGGAGTCAGCAGTAAAGCAGGCACAACCACCACCAAGCAAAACAAACAAGGACGCAGAAATCAATGAAACGGCCACTACTGTTGAATTCCAGGTGGAGGCTGCGCCCTGGAGCGCAGCACGGACGGTCAGCACGCCTCCCGCGGGGCGTCAGGGCGGGGGCCGCTCGCAAGCGCAGCTGTGGCCTCCCCGGGATGAAAGCGACTGAAGGGGAGAGGGAGGGAGTGGCCTTAGGCTTTCCCCTAGGTTTGATTTCATTTCCGTTTGTTTAAGCACATAATCCATACCAAGGGGAATAGCATGTGGAAAAAATATATATGTTTTACATTCCTAGAGGACTTGACAGTTTGCAAAGTGTTTTTACAATGAGAAAGGCGTGTTTTATCCTGACTGCTTCCTGGCCACCGTCAGTGCCGGGCCTCACATCCTTTGATGGTGCCACAGACTGTATGGGCAACTGTGTGATGCCCATCAATCTCTTCTCAGAATAATGCTTTTAACTTCATAAAATAAAATTCATAGGAATACTAAGGAACACAATCATATTGAAACACAGTTTGCAAAAAAGAGTTCATTGCGATATTGTAAGATCGATGCATCTTTATTACCATACTGAGAAACAAAGCCCAGCAGCACATCTCAGAAGTACTAGGATCTCTAAGTAGCGAGAAGGGGGGAGAATATTTTGAAGTACCTATGACAAATGCAAAAGGACGTGAAGACCGCTGTGACTTGTTTGTGAAAAGTCAGAAGCACCGTAATGCTGGTCGTAGCCTATGCTCATTATTGGATACTACTCTAAATTTCAGTTCAAGGCTAGGAAAATATAGATGTATTTTTCCCATCCAAGTCCATGGACTCCTAAATTCTATCTCCCGGAACACCAGATTAATAACCCTTTCCTTAAAAGAAGTTCAGGTTTCCTAAGTAAATGAGAGGAGAATAACTAAAGGACAAGATTATCTTTAGCATGTGAAAGCTGAAACCTCTCTATAGTGCAATTGAGAAAAGCCTATTAGATTAAATTTTCTGTAAATACACTTTTAAACAACAGAAGAAACTTCATAAAAATGTTCACATATGGAAAAGCAATATGTCACTGTGTTCCAAGATTCATTAAAATGCCTGATAACCTTTTGACCATATATTCTACAACATTATCTTAAGTAAATAATCAGAAATTTTATGCACAAGCATAGATAGTGCTTCACAGTTTTTAGTAATAAAAAAATTTAGAATCTGTTAAATGGCTAATAGAGGAATGATATAAAAACTTATATTCACATGGCAAAATATAATTAGGCCAATGTTTTTTTTCAATTTCTAAAAATTATTTTAATGCTGTTTTATAGAGATATATTCACACACCAGAGAAACCATCTGAAGTATACAATCACTACCTCATAGTATCATCGCATAGTTGTGCATACATCCCCATGATCAAATTTAGAACATTTTCTTTACTCTAGAAAAGAAGTAAAAATAGAAGAGAAAGCCCAAATCCTCCCGTACCTCTTATCACACCCCCCAACACACACACATTATTGACCCATAGTGTTGGTGTGATGTGTTTGTTACTGTTGATGAAAGAAATTAAAATATTATTTTTAGCTCTAGTCCACAGTTTGCACTAGGTACATTTTTCCCATATAGCCCTCTATGATTAATTCCTTGTATCAGTGGTGTTTTAAACGATTTATTGACATTAGAAAATGCTGGCAATTTTCTGATATGTTAAAAAGGTATGAAATAAAATAGAAGGGAGTATTGTGGAATTAGGAAAAGAGATGGTCTCCTATCCTTGGAAAAAGAACTTTCTGTTAAAAATGATTGTACTCCAGTGATCTTGGTGATTGTATACATTGAACATTTGTCATATTGCTGTTCCAGAACTCAGTGTTAAATTCTCTGTGTATTGGAGTACTGGAAATATGTGAAATGTTTATGATTTATAATCACACTGGTTATTTTTACATGATAAATTAGAATCAATCTATCTTGTTATATAATAATGTTAGGATTGATTTTAAACTCATATAAAAAATTAAGGGAAATCAACAAGTTCTGATTGAGTTGATGTATGAGAAGTTGGATTTTCTCTTTTAAAGCATAGGTATCATCAAAAAATGCAAGCATAATTCCCCGCATTCCTTATTCAACCATGCCTGCTACATAGAAAACCACCTCCAAACTAATTTCAAAGTGCCCTTGTGATGCGGTTATGAGCCCAAGAAATTGTAGAAGAAGCCTCAGGCAGGATTTATGAGAAGATGTGGATTGAATTTTACATGGGGAAGGAAAGTTTCATTTAGTATTTATTGTCAGGTGCTCTTTTAACACAGGGCAATGAAATGTCCCGACACCCTTGAAGATGCCCTCAGCTCTGCCCTGTTTCCCACAAAGCATCAAAATGGAAAACAACTGATGTTTCTCCACACCTGCTGTACACCTCCCTCATCTCTTTTACCTTTAGACATTCGGAGAACCTGGGGCCAACCTCATCACATTAAAGTATTGGGTCTAACCTTAGATATCTCCAAACAATAGTTCAAATACTAGCATCTCATATTTGTAAGATTCTAACATGTTAGGCTCTTCTAAGGGCTTTCCTATAACCAGTCTACATTTTTCTCATTGGAGTCTCCTAGCAACACTGAAGGTACGCAACAATATCATCCCAGTTTTGCGGATCATGAAGGTGCAGCAAAATTTAAGTAACTTAAATTTTTCCCTGTGGTAGGCTGAATAACACCACCCCAAACGTGTCCCTGTCCACACCTGTGGAGTGTGTGGCTACATGCCTATGTGTGACCCTCCTGCATCCTGCAGCAGCGGGAATGTCGTCCCCTGTGAGCCCGCCCTCAGCTTTCACCCCTGAAGCGCCGCTGTTGGAAAACGAGGCACCACTGGGAGGACGGTCTCCTGGGCAGGCTGGCACAGGGGCAGGTGAGGTGCGAGATGCCGCGGAGAGAAGAGAGTTTAGACTGAGCATTGTTAATATGACGTGCGCAATCGGACAGTGACAAGGGCTGGTGAAATGACACAAGGACTGGAAGGAGGCGTTGGTGGGAGTCAGGACGCCTCTGCAGGCCCTGCAGAAACCTCCAGCACCATCATCCCAGGAAAGTGGACACAAGGATGGCTGATATCCCTGGACTGGTCAGTGGTCTTAACTGGTGCACTTTGAGCTACCCTACCCATACCCGCATTTGTGTAGAGCAGATGGATGGTCTCTTAAATCATAAATCCCAGCTTGTCACTTAAATTCTGCCCAGGATTTCCATGTCCTGGGTGCAATAGCCAAATGCTTCACCACAGCCAGTGGGGCCTTACATGACTGGGCCCTGCTTGCCCCATGGCACCGTCTCCCTCCGCTTCTCCTCTCCGTCTCTAAGCTCCAGGCCCGCTGGCTCATTTTCTGTGTGTCAGCTACACCGGCGGCCCTCGGCATAGGCACTTCCTCTCTCTGAAACACTGCCCTCAAATCTTCTTGTGTTGGCTGATCATCACCATCAAGGGTTACGCTGGAATAGCACCTCCTGAGGAATAACAGCTCGGAATTAATGCCGACACACCGACACACACGTGCACACACACAGCCTCACATGGGCACACACGCTCACACTCACACGTGTTCACGTAGGTATATGCACATACACACACACATTCTCGCATGCACACACGCTCACTCACACACGTGTTCACATAGATGTATGCACATACATGCACACATTCTCACGTGCACACATGCGTGCGCTCACATACACAGGTGCGCGTGCACACACCGGCCCACCAGCCACATTCCAGTCCAGTGCTCCATCCAGTTCCCCTGGCGTTGTTGGTGGCTGTCAATCAGGGTTCTCCCCAGAAACAGAGCCAATGGGATATCAATAAATGAGATACAGACATGGATGTTCAATCTGTATTTATGTGCATCTCAGTACTGACATATCTACATATTGCATCTATATAGATATGGGTGTTTCTGTCTATTAATTGAAAAAAAGATGCATTTTAAGGAATTAGCTCACGCATTTGTGGGTATGTGGGTGTTAGCAAGTCCAAAATCTCTAAGGCAGGCCAGCAGGCTGGCAACTCAGGCAAACTTAGGCAGAATTTCTTCTTTCAGGGAAACCTCAGTTCTTGATCCTAAAACCTTTCAGTTGATTAGATGAGCCTCCCCTCCCCGCCTCCATTATTGAGAATAATCTCCTTTACTTCAATATTTTGTAGATGTTAACCACATCTACAAAATATTGTCACAGCAACACTTGGGTTAGCATTTGATTGAATAATTAGGTACTGTCTCCTAGCCCAGTTGACACATAAAACTGACCACCACAGTAACCAACTTTTCTCTTAAATTTTATTGATTGGTTGGTTGATTGATTTGTATTTTTGACTCCTTCTACTGGGAGGCAAACTCTATTAGGGCAAGGGTATCATGTATCTTGTTCACCATTGTATCTATATCTCCTATAATAGTCCCTGGCACATAATAAGTACTCAGTATCTATGTGCGGAAGGAAGGAAGGAAGGGAGGGAGGGATGGAGAAAAGTGAGAAGGAAGCAAGGAAGGAAGGTGGGAAGGAATCGATGAACAAGTGGAGAAGAACCATGGGCAAGGAGGTGGGCCCATTGTCATGGACCTGGGGTTATGCCCTTATTATTATGGGCACAGTAATCCTTACATCTGTAGACGCCTTACAGTTCATTAGAATTCTCACTGTCATCTCCCTTGGCCTTTCCAGCATCCTAGTAAACAGGGAAGGTGCAGATTGCTGCCCCTTTATGCAAATGAAGAAACTGAGAAGCCGATGGCATTTCATGAGGTCACACAGCAATAATGCACAGAGCTGAGATAGAAGCCTTTTTAATTATTGTCTTTTTTTATTAGCTTGTGAACTTAGGAAAATGACGTTAAAGCTGAAAAACTCGGTTGCCAATGGGGATCAAAATATTGCCTCCTTCATTTGACCATATGAGGAGTAAGAATGGGGCAGTGTTTGTGGGACCTGAAACAAGGGCATAAATGGAGACCACGGGCCACCTCAGCTTCAATTTTCCCAGGAGCAGACCCTGGGACAAGCATTTGCAGATAAATGGCTTGCTGGGGAGGTGAAGGAATCAGGGCCCTGAGACCCGAAAGGGGGTGTAGCCAGCACACGGTGTTTTATCAAGCAAGTTGCCACTGTGGTCAATGGGACCTTCATCCTGATGTGGGGGACTCTGAGAGCTCTCCCACTGAAGGGTGAGGAAGCTGGGGCTCTGCATCCCAGCAGCCAGCAGCCTTTCACTGAGTCTCCTGCTGGGATCAGTTCCTCTTCACCTTCTGCCGGCTGTTCTGGCAGCAGAGCCGACTCCAGCAGCAGGAAGAAGCCCTGAGGCAAAGAAGCACAGACATTGGTGGTTGGAAGTTGGCCTGGGTGCATGAAGGGGGAAAGCCTGGGGAATATGGGAGGCGTGCCAACAGCATCTGCTACACACAGCATATGCCTGCTTATCCAGAAGTTATAAACTAAGCAACCAAACTGATAAATAAAGATGTTCTATCCTCCCGCCATGACAAGTATACCTTCCTAACCACCTGGGAGCCAGGTTAGAATTCAGAATTCTCAGACTTCTCCGAGTTCTGCCTCAGACACTACTGGTGTCCAGAGAACTGGCCTCAGTCATCTTCTCTTCCCACTTCTCTCACCCTCACCTCCATCCCCAACTACCAGGGGCCACAAGCATGCGTTTGAGAGCTGCATCCTTATTTCTGAGCTCCACTGTACCCTCTGCAAACAGCTGTCCTTTGGCCATCTCTGAGGCCCCGCCTTGCGCACGCTGGCAGTGTGGTTCTCCCTTGAGAGGTTGGATGCAGGGGAGACAGATGTGTAGGCTCTGGAAGTAGGCTTGGAGCATATGGGCAAGACATTTTAGGGTCCCGGTATGTCAGACACTGATGGCGCCTGCTCCCTCCACCTCATACAATAGAGCCCTGAAAGCTGGCCTCACAGCTTCCAATAAGTAGCTCATCCCTCCAAGAGTTGGATGAAGGCACATCAGAACGTGCAAGGAAAGCAACAAAACCAAGTCTGTTTCATCAATGACAGAGTAAATATATGACATACAAAATCTTTAGAAAGCTGGATGACTTTTCCTCAAATATGCTAGGATCATTGCAACCTTTCCAGAGCATGGGATGATATTTTATGGCTGATGAAATTATTAATCAAGGGAGCAGGCATTTAATTACCCTGTTGTGTGCCTACCACTGTGTAGAATACAAAGTTTCTGTCCCTTGGAGGAGTTTATAGTCCAGGTGAAGAGTTCCAGGACATTTGAAACTATAAGCCAACTGCTCACAACATGTTTTTATAAACATGGAATTAATGAAGATAAATTCAGATGGAGTTCAAGATTTTAAATAAAGTTGGCATATATTTTGGCAGGTTCAGACTTAATTAGAGAAAAATCATTGGGAAATGCAAATTTTTCATCAGGGTATTACTATACAAGAATAATTTTGTGACCGAAACATGATGACCGTGTCAAAATATTCCAGCTGAATATTTTGAAATGCCACCTAATTATAACACTGAGTCCTGGGCAATATATTTTGTGTCACATTGAAGTGGTGCACTGACATCTTGGCAGGGACACACACACCAGCTCCCCGAAAGGCTGCTTGCTTTCAAGTGGCACTTGTACTCACCCAAAATGATGTTCCTGGTTAACTGAGAACTCTGATTAAATGGCGGTATTATTTACTAATTTTAAAATGATTCAATTCCAGTCAAGTGCCATTAATATTAAAACTAGACTGAAATATAATTCACATTTGCCATTGATTCAAAAGACAGAAGATTAAGAATACTATTTGCTGAGACTATCCTCATATTCATATTAGACCAGTGGTCGTCAAGCTTTGAGGGATATTAGAATCACCTGAGGGCCCTTTCCCAAATCCCAATAATCAAGCTCATTCCACATACTGATGGCTAAATCAGTATCTCTGGCATCTGCATTTCTTCAAAGCCGCCTGGAGAATTCTAATGGGAAGCCAATTTCAAGAATCATAATTTTAGACAAAAGGAGTAAGTCAAACGAATTGGCATCAGTTTGTAACAGACAGCTTCTGCCATACGTCCAGAAAGTTCCTTCAAAACAATGAAAACATCATGTGTCTAATACCAGATATTTTCATTGTCGTTTATTTAATGAAAACCATATTTAGAAAACAAGTTCCATTTTTTTGTTTAGCTTTTGGGTTGCTTGAATTCCAGAGAAAAGATAATTTTTTTAAGGCTTTATTATTTGGCATATTCAGAGTGAATGTGTTCTCTGAGATAAAACCAGATGTTTGCCCTTTCCAATGGAACATCTAGGCAAAGAGCCGACCAGCCATATTAAATGAATCTTGGAAACCCAGGTGGGAAAAGGCTTCTGAAACTTTTCACAGAATGAAGCCTACAGTTGGCAAAATATGATGCTACACTGAATGTTGGTAAGAGACCTTGGAGGCACTCTCTGCATTGTAGCACTGAAGTTTTAGTCTCAGAACTTCTTTGAAATTGATAGAAAAGTTTTCAGATGCTGATCTTTTTTTAAAAACAGTTTTGCTGTGCCATTACATTCTTTGATTACCAGAGTAGTGCATGCAATTAATGAATTATTAAAAATACCTATTTAAAAATCAGTAAGCTTTACCTCACCACATCTCACATGCCACTCCCTAGATAACGAGCCTCAATAAGCTGGTGTCATCCACATTTTTGCATGCTCCAACAAGTGTTTATTTTGCATTTACTTTAGGGTTTAAATACATTTTTACAAAACTGGAATCGTACATTATGTGCAGTTTATTTCATATAATAGAGCATGGTAATGCCTTCCTATTAGTAGGTGTAAGATTTCTCTCACTATAATCCTAAAAAGTTTTTTTATGCAAGGAATGTAGCACAATTAATTCAATCTTCCCCCTTGTTGATGGGCATTCTTGTTGTTTCCACTTTTTCACCATTACATACAATGGTGCAGTGTGTGTGTGTGTGTGTGTGTGCGCACACACGGTGAGGATGGTTCGACTCTGCTGCACGGTCTCTGGGGCCTCAGCCGGGGTGGCTTGAATCGATGGCTGCAGGCCGGCGGGAGCCGTTTACTGAGGGCCCTTGGCCTGGACATCAGTTCTCACCCTCAGCTGGCTGCTCAGTCCTCCACCAGGTGGCCTCTCCCTGTGGCTGCTCAGAGTTGCTGAGAGCATGGTGGGCTCAGGGTTCCAGGTCGGAGCGGTCCGAGGGAAAGCCTCAGTGTGCAGGCACCTGTCAGACCTCTGCTTGCATCATGCTTGCAGAAGTCCCGCTGGCCAGAACTCGTCATCTGGCCACCCACATTTCAGTGTAGTGGTAGTGGGGGCCTCCATGATGGCTTGGATCCTGGAAGGCTTGGTCGATTGGGGGCCTCCAAAGAACAGCCCCAGGCTTACTCAGTCAAAGGATAGGTATAGTTTTAAATGTAATAAACACTGCCAAATTGCTTTCCCAAAAGGTTGTGGCAATTAACGTTATCCTCAATAATGCATGAAAGAGCTCATTTCCCAAATCCGTGCTCCTAATAAATGTTTTTTAAAAACATTGACAAGAAGTTAGGTAAAAAACTGCTATCTTTTGAATTCCCATTTCCTTGACTATTAGTAAGTTTGAGAATCCTTTCAAATATTTTCGGTAATTTGAATTTCTTCATCTTATTATTGTTTTTATGTTCTTTCCCCTTCTGTGGGGTTGTTTGACTCAGATAGTTGTAACTAGAACATGGTTCCAAGCCCTGGAGGTCAAGGTCATATCTTCCATAAACTACCTGTTGCCACCACCGTCCGAGACCAGAATAGGACAAGATGGAGCAGTGGGTGTCCTTGATGAAAGCCTCGCCTTGCCCCTGCCCTAAGTAGCCCTAATTTGCCCATGCTGTGGATGTGGGTTAATGCTGGTTGACATGGTGAGCTATCCACGTGGTGTCCTGTATATTAGGGTCTTCCATTAGTTCTGCCTCAACAGGAACCCCCTGTTCTAGAACTCTGGACCTCAAACACACCCGGGACCTTGTTCTTTTTCTTTCTTTTCGTTCGGCCCAGTGCTTTCACAAACACTCCACTGTGCTGTGTGTATTTCTGGTTAGTTACTTCTGCCCACTGTGTAATGCCCATGCTTTGGTTCCCATTCCCCTGGGAGGGCGCCCAGGTGGGCTCCAGGGTTGCTCCACAAACAGTGCTGCAAGGAAGCCCTTGCCCACGTCCTCTTAGGGTGCTAAGTGAAAACTCTGGTGGGGCCCATGCTCAAAAGTGGGATGCTGGGGCAGAGGGGCTGTCTCCTTGATTGAGCAAGTTCTTCCAGTTTGTTCTCCCAAGTGGCTACACCAGCAGTGCAGAAGGGGTCCTGCTTCCCCACATCCCTGTCAATACTTAGCATCATCCAACTTTCTAATTTTGGCAGCAATTTTATCTGGCCACTGCAAATCTGTAACCCTCCAATTCTCCCTGAAAAAAAAGAATGGTTGTATGATGCATTTCAAAGAAGATATGAGTCAGAACTAGAGGATCATTCATTTTAGAACATTTTCACCATTGCCAAGGGCGCTATCAGACCCCATTGCCCCAAGCTCTGTTGGAGGCTCTTTGCTTGCCCACAGGGCGTCTCTCACTATAAGAGCTTTCTCACTGGTCCCTCTATTGAGAAAAGTCGAATATCTCACCTAGGTTCTCAACTAGTGGAGATTTTGTCCCCAGGACTTTGGCAATATCTGGAGACATTTTTGGTTAATCCGTGGGGGCGGGGTGCCACTGGCACCTAGTGGGTGGAGGCCACGGGTGCTGCTAAACATCCTGCAATGCGCAGGACCACAGCCCACAATGAAGAATTATAAGGTACAAAATTTCAATAGTGTAGAGGTTGAGAAACCATGTCTTATAATATTTCAACTTGACAAGTTCAGATATGTGCCCTAACTTAAATTGGAGAATGTGAGCTTCAGCAAAAAAAGCAAAAAACATAAAAACTTGAGCAGTGAATGGCATCCACTGGCCTCAGGTAGCGATGGGAAACTCAAAGTCAGAGGCACCTGACCCCAGGTTCTATAACCCAAGGTAACCCAGGTTACCAAGCCATAGTGTCAGATACTCAGAGCCTTTGGACAGTTATTTGGCCTTTTTACACTGGGTCTTCAATTATATTGAAATATGCCTGTGTCATCTGGTTGTATAAAAGTTGGAGGCAGCGATGTGAACTGAGGATGTAGAGGCAGGCAGGTTGGAGCTGCATCCCGCGTCAGCTTGGCAACTTGCAAGGTATGCGTGACTGCTGCAAGAGGCAATTTCCTCACCCATAAAACAGGGATAAAAAATGCCCACCACATAGAATTATTGTTAGGAGGATAAATTAAATTAGAAAACAAAAGCAAAAGCCTTGGTCCATTACCGGTGCAAAGCAGGGGCCATTCAATAAATGGTGTCATTGACGTTCAGAGAACCCCAAAGTACCTTCCATATAAACTGCTCCCCTGGACGTGTGGGAAGACCCCCTAGTCACCTGATGTGATTGACCATACAAAAATGCTCATCTTGGTAACCTCTCCGAGAAACCTGCTGCAGAGCCCGGCATGATTACCCAGAGGGATTGTCTTTGAAGTTAATAACCCAAATGCATTCATTTTATATGACCATTCCACAAAAACAAATTGCTTTTATAGTCAAAACTACAAATTTGGGCATCTCGATCAATACCCCTATTTTATGTGCTGTCTATGAAGAGCCCTGGAGAAGCTGCCTTGCTTGATTGCCTAGGAATCAAGACGGATCAGTCCCATATCTTCCGTTCTATGGATTCTGGTTTGAGTCACATACTATACAGTGCAGGGCACGCTCAGCCCATCCCTCTATGAAATCGTATCATCAATACCTCTTCCACTCAGCAGGGCTTAGAAAGGCTTGAAGGGGACCATGACCCCAGTGACACGACTTTGGAGGGGGCAGGCCATCTGTACAGGTTGACTTAAAATCAGTCGAGGGCTGAGGGCTTTGTTGCAAGTTCCTCAGTGTCACATTGCAAAACAATTTCTACGATTCGACTTCGGAGGCACTTCTGTGGGTTTTCATCTTCAACAAAGACAACAAATGGCAAAATCGAAGTGATGCAAAGCCGCGAGCTGATGTTGCTCTTGTGTGTTTTAAATGTTATTCCCCCCTTACACCAATTGCCCCAGTGGGAAGCCCAGTGTCTGCTCTTTCTAACCAGAAGGCTTTGCAGTAAATTTCAGAAGCATGTGGGGCCACGCAGAGGTGGAGAGAAAGGGGGCTCTGTAGGAGACAGTGATAATGGGCCCGATGATCCCCATCCTCCTAGGGGCTGGCGGGGGTCAGTGTGGTTTCGCGGTGCTCAGCCCTTGCTTGAGTGATGGGTGGAGTCAGTACTGGTTCTCTTACTGTGCATCTTTAATTTTTAAATCCCCAGTTACCCTATAGCAGTGATTCTTAACATCCACACACATCAGAATCACCTGGAGGTCTTATCAAAACCCAGACTGCCTTACCCCACCCCCGGAATTTCTGATTCAATAGGTCTGGACAATTTGCATTTTTAACAAGCTCCCTGGGGAGGTGGCTGGGTAGCCCACCTTGCAAACCTGTCAAATAATTTGCTTTTTGACATTGTTTTAAGAGTTGAGAGATTCAAAAGCAAAAACTTCTTGTATGCCTGAAAACCAAACACAAAGACATTTTTTCTCCTTGCATTTCTTCTTTTTAAAATATTTTATTAATATAATTTTTTATTGGAGGAGCTATAGGTTTACGGAAAAATCATGCAGAAATGCAGAGTTCCCATACAACCCCCATATTATAATAATATTGTTTCACCAGCTGTAACAAATATGCACTACACTAATGCAAGGTGTCATTAATAACAAAGACATTGTTAAGCCCTCGATCAGAAGCAGTGAACAAATGGCTTAGGATGCAGTGTACTAACGGAAGACAAAACATGGCCATCTTCTCCTTTCTCAGTGACTGAAAACACACAAGAGGCTACTCTAGGGCATGTAGTGCTGTATCTCTCTGATTTTAAGGGGGCTGGTACATGGGCCTGTTTAAGAAAGTTGAGTTTAAGCTATGGGCAGTTTTGGCGCACTGTGTGGGAAGAAGAGCGTTCTAGTAAGTGGCCTGCTGTTTCCACTTGGGCTTTGGGAGAATGCCACATAAAAACAAGCAAAGCAAAACATCTGCGTCCATCTGGAAGAAATCAGGTTTTAAAGGCATGACATTAAAATTGATTTATCTAATCATAAAGAGAAAGCAAAATAAAATGCGACAAGCACCCTCGGCTTGGAGTTATTGGAAGTATATGGCTGTCAGGGGCAAGAGCAGTTTGCAACGTATCTTATGTAAAATACTGTTTTATGAAGTGCAAAGAAAGAAAGGGGAGGCTGCCTCCGACGGGGATCCTGAAGAAGTATAATCAATGAGATAAAGCCTGGGAAATATTTATGGATCTCTTTGCATTTTTGACTAATGTCTTATGGCGTTCATTTTGGAAATACAAAAAGGCAAAAAGAAAAAGAAAAACAGAAATGAAAACTTATTGACTGACATCTCCAGGGACTGGGCAGCCCCTTTGAGCCTTCGTGCAGCTGGGGGGCTGGGGTGAGCTCTGTTGTTGCTTTTTAATTGTCCCCCTGTGGATGCCTAAGTGACCTGTGGTTGACATTTGCATCCGCTTCTTTCGTGTCTCCTTTGCAGTAATGAATGCTAATGTGTGTGTCGGGAAGGAAACCAGGGATGTGGCTTTCCATCTCCAGTGTCTCCAGGCATCGTGGCCTGGAAAGGAGTCCGCCGGGTCAGTGTGACAGATGGAGATGGAGCTGGCCATCTTTGTTCACTCGCCCCTCTTCTCCTGGAAAAAGAAAGGAAAAA
>PVKY010004955.1:0-18214 GCA_004027775.1 Bradypus variegatus
GGTTCCTCAGTAGAGACACTATCCTGCGATATCGGTGCCAGGCCCCAGGACACCGGTGTGCTTCTTTCTTCCCCTGCTCTCTGCCTGCAGAGCCGGAGTGGACTCAGCCCTCGAGATGAGGCCGAGGGTCCCGGATGGTGCTGGGGACACTTGCAGGAGCCATCAGGCTCTGGGGCGCACCTGGCCCCGTGTCCGCCAGGTGGCAGCAGAGAGCTGCGCAGCGGGGGCCCTGGGGGCAACCACCCAGTCAGGAGCCTTGTGGGGTCCCTGGCCTGGTGGAACTGGGCAGTGGTGTCATGCTCCGCCCGAGCCCTCCTCTGTCAAGCCAGCCCCCCTCACATGCCAAATCTCTGGCCCACAGAATCATGCTCAATAAAAGGTCGCTCTTTTGTTAAATTTATTTAGAAGTTTTCAAAAATTACAAACACTGTACCCGCCAAGCAACAACCCCCTCCTCTCCCTCATTCCCTGGGAACCTCTACTGTGCTTTTCGTCTCTTCTAGAGATCTCATATAAGCGACACCAAACGGTGTTTTTCCTTGCGTGCCTTGTTTCTTTCAGTCACTGCGAGTTCAGAGCTCTTCCGTGTTGCAGCAAGTCTCGGAACTTCATTCCTCTAACGGATGAATAATGTTCCATTGCGTGCGTGAGCCACGCTGGCCCCTCCATTCACCTGAGGACGGGCACTTGGACCGTTTCCGCCTTTTGGCCACGGTGAGTCATGCTGTGGTGAACCCTGACGACCGAGTACCCACCTGGGTTCTGGTTCTCTTCGGCGAGGCCCTGAGTGAACTGCTGCGCTGCACCGTTTTACACTCCCCAAACGGCTGCTCTTTCAAGCCACCAAGCACTGGGGCGGTTTGTTACGCGGCTGTCGATAGCTGACACAGGGGCAAGGTCAGAGACCGGCTGGATTTTGTGGAGAGAGCCGATCGGACCTCCTGAAAGACGGGATGTGGGGTGTCAGGGGAAGAGAGAGTTGGGGTGGCACCGAGGCTTCCTGGCCGCGGTCTGGAGTGGTGGAGTTGCTGTTTACCCAGAAGGGCGCTCAGCTGGGGCCGGCTGGGCAGGGAGACTGCGGTCAGGTTCAGAATCGCTGTTGGAGGTGCCCGTGAGATGCTCTGTGGGGTGCTGAGCAGGGCATGGGCCTGTGGAGTCTGGGAGAGGGGCTCTGGTAGGAGACAGGAACTTGGGAGATTAAAATCCCTGAGCCTGGAGAACACCGGGGAGCAGGTGTGCCTGGAGAGAAGAAGGCCGAGGGGTGAGCCAGGCGCATTAGGAACCCAGAAGGAGAGCAAGGAAGGAGAGGAGCAGGGGCTGGAGCCCAGCAGCCAAGGGGGCTGGGGAATTAGGGAGGAGGGGGTTTCAAAACTGTGTTGGTTTCGTCCATATCACCCCAAATGCGGTGGCTGGAAGCAGCAGACTTTCTGTCTTACCCTTCCGGAGGTCGGAGTCTGAAACGTCTTCCAGGGTTGAAACAAAGGTGCCAGCAGGCGCCATCCCTGCCGACTCCGGGAGAGAACCGCCCTTGCGTTTCTGGCTTCTGAGGGGCCGCCCCTCCCTCGTCGCGTCTGTGCCCTCCCTCTGGACCCCCGTCTCCCATCCGACACCCCTGCCTCCCCCCTGTGAGGACCCCGTCATTGCCTGGGCCCACCCAGACACCAGGGTCATCCCCCCAAGTCAAGAATCTGAGTTTAATCCCATCTGCAAAGCCCCTTTTACCATATGAGGAAACATATGCCGGGGGCCTGGGGATTAGGGCGCCAACATCCTGGGGGCCCCCAAAGATTCACATCCGTCCCACATGCAAAATGCCGTCACCCCACCCCTAGGTCCCCCAAGTCTCAACCTATTACAGCCCCTGCTCAAGCCCAAGTAGGTGTGGGAGTGGCACCCAGCCGAGAGGAGAGGTGGGCGCAAACGGGCCATCGGGGTGGCTGTGGGGAGGCCCAGATCGCCCCGTCCGTCCCTTCAGAGACCCTTCACCCCAAAGTCGGCCTGGGATCCCCTCTCCCGCAGGCGCCAAGCCTAGGGTGGCCCCAACCCCTCCTGCCCTGCGCCCCTTCTGCAGATGGGGAAACGGAGGCCCCGAGCCGCAGGGACACGGCGGCCCCGCGGCCCCACGCCGCGCGCCCCTCCCGGCCGCCGCCACCGAGACGCCGAGTCCGCCGGCCGCCTAGAGCGCCCCGGAAGTGGCTGGCGGAGCGCAGAGCGAGAGGCACTTCCGGCCAGCGGCGGCGGCCCGGCCGGCGGGGTGAGTGGGGACCGCGGGAGCAGCGCGGCGTCGGGGCGGGTCCGGGCTCCCCATCCCGCGGGCCGGAGCCCCGGGCAGCAGTCCCGCCGAGCCGGGGGCCCGTGGCTGAGCTCCTGGTCCCCCAGGCCCCTCGCGGGGCTCCCGAAGCCGAATTGGCCCCCTCAGCCCCAGCCCTCACCGCCGGGCCTGGTGGACTGCGACTTGCAGACAGGATTCGTCCCGGCGGCGCCCGGAAGGAACCGGGCTGAGACTTTGGTTTTTCTCTCTTTTTTTGCCCTTGCCCCAAACTGAGCTTCTGCCCATCAGACCTGGTCCCTGGTCCCTGGGCTAGAAACGCTTTCAACACGGTCCTCTGCAGCGACCAACCCCGGGGGCCACTTGCTTCAGGAGCCGTCCGCACCTCCTTGGGGAAGAGAAGGATTCGTGCGGATTTTACACTTTGTGTCTCCAAAAGACCCCAGCCCTGAGCCTTGCCTTGCAAAAGGCACCCTCCTGTCCCCAGTCCTCGCCCCTCGAGACCTCGGGTTCCTCTCCGCCCCCGCCTTACATCCTTCCCCTACATTTCTCAGAAAAGGGCGTTTTCTTCCGCATCCTGGGAGGAGTTGAGGTGTGGGTGAGTGTCCCCTCTTCCCTCCTGCCCGATGGGTCACCTCACGGCCCCCTTCCCACCCCGTGTTGTCACCGTGTCTGGGGCACAGGGGGGCAGTGTTCACATCTGTGTTCAGATGGCCTTGGGGTGTCAGGCAAGGGTAGAAACCACCGCAGTTTTTAGTTTCTCTTGTCATGTTGTGTTACCTTTTTTTGTTAAGAAATCGCAATAGGAGTAAAACCTGAGTGTCTCTTCTAAAGCAAGTTTTATGTCCGGAAAGCTGGGTGGTGTGCTGTCACCTGCCTCCTGTCACCTGTAGAAGCACTCGTGTTGATCAAAGACACGTGTAAACTTAAAACCAAGTTCATTACTGAAACGGGTACGGAACTGGCTCAGGGAGAACACCCTGCCTCCAGGGGGTGCCCTGAGACAGTTCCGATGTGTTCCGGGCACGAGTTGGTGATTTATTCATGGAGTGTCCTCAGTTCACCCGCACTTAGGAGGCCGCTGCTCTGGCTTGACCTTTCTCGTGTCCTCAGTGCGGTGTGAGAGTGTGTGTGCACGTGTGCTCCTCCCTGGGTCCCCAGCTGAGGGCCGCTTTTGATGGGCAAGTAGGGCTTTGGGATTCCAAAGAGGGGGCTCGGTGACCCTGTGAAGTGCCATGTGCCACCCATTCCGCAGCTTCCTGGGGACTGAATTTGTGTGGCTCTGGAGGTCACAGTGGTTGCCGAAGAGCCCTGGGAGGAGTTTGCGGTCCACTGTCTTAGAGACACTTCCGAGGCCTGGTTCACTAGAGGCGGCGTGGGGAGACCTGCCTGGGAGGGGTTTGGGGGGCACTGTGTCAGAACAGCTTTATAGGATCTGGGTCCTGGGAGTCTGTCTCTCCTCCGTCCCCCTCCACGTATGTCTGAAAGGAACAACGGATTTGGGGGGTGGTGAGATCAGGTGGCCCAGTGTGCAGCTAAAACAAGAAACTCAACTCTGGGTAGGTGGGAACTTTGCCCCTTGGTCAGCCCAGTGCCTTGACATCCTGGCCTCATCGGTGGCCTCTGCCATAGAGTTTTTCCCACAAAAGGCCAGATCATTCTTGTGGGAGCCACTTTTGATTTTGAGCCATTGTGGTGACTCCAAGGTTGCTCAGCAGGACGTGGGCGAAAGCCAGTGTGACCAGTACAATCATGGACTGAACAGAGAGCCGAGCCACCCCTTGGAGACCAGCCTCTTCCCCTCGTCTCCTCCCAGCAGCTCATGTTGCCCATTGCCTCTGCAACACAGTGGTGTCAGGCGAAGCTCCTGGGGTGCCTCAGATAATGAGGACATCTTACCGCCATCCCAGGCATGCTCTCCATAACCCTTTTCTCTCTTCTCCCTTCTTTCCAGTTTTGACAGCACTGTGTGTGAGAGAGCAACTGGGAGCACCAGAGAGCCTCCCGCAGCTCAGACAGGAAAGCCTTGACTAACCTCGACATTGGGACCTTCTGCTATCTGGCCATTTTAAGGGGAGACACTGCAGTGAAGTTGGGGAGAGCCACTGCCACCGTCTACTCCAAGTGGCTGAGGTCCAGAGCACAGAGAGGTCCAAGGGCAATCTGACGGCGTCGCTGCCCCTGCAGAGAAGACCAGAAGCCGGTCCTGTCGCTGGAGCCTGGAAGACGAGGGAAACTGAGGTGAGAAGGTGCTGGCCGTGGTAGGAGAAACCGAAGAGGGAACTGCAGCCCATGGTGGGCCAGGAGCAGCAGGGTGGGTGGGCAGGGTGGGGAGAGAAACTGAGGTGAGGAAGGGGACGAGAGCAGAGGGGAGGCCTGCCCAGCCTGGGTGGCACGTGCCACGCCCCATGGCCACCAAGCAGCCCGCTGGGAAGGGCAGGGGGGAGAAGCGGAAGAGGGTGGTGCTGACCCTGAAGGAGAAGATCGACATCTGCACGCGCCTGGAGAAGGGGGAGAGCAGGAAGGTGCTGATGCAGGAGTACAACGTCGGCATGTCCACGCTGTACGACATCAAGGCCCACAAGGCGCAGCTGCTCCGGTTCTTTGCCGGCTCCGACTCCAGCAAGGCCCTGGAGCACCGGCGCACCCTGCACACACCCAAGCTCGAGCACCTCGACCGCGTCCTGTACGAGTGGTTCCTGGCGAAGCGCTCGGAGGGCGTGCCCGTCTCAGGCCCTATGCTCATCGAGAAGGCCAAAGACTTCTACGAGCAGATGCGGCTTACCGAGCCCTGCGTGTTCTCCGGGGGGTGGCTGTGGCGCTTCAAGGCAAGACATGGCATCAAGAAGCTGGACGCGTCCGGCGAGAAGCCAGCGGCCGACCACCAAGCCGCGGAGCAGTTCTGTGGCTTCTTTAGAAGCCTGATAGCCGAGCACGGCCTGTCTCCTGAGCAGTTCTACAACGCCGACGAGACGGGCCTCTTCTGGCGGTGCCTGCCGCAGCCCGGCCTAGCCGGTGAGCCCGTGCCCGGCCTCAGGCACAGCAAGGACAGGCTGACTGTGCTCGTGTGTGCGAACGCCGCGGGCTCCCATAAGCTCACGCCCCTGGTGGTCGGGAAGTGTGGAGGTCCCGGGGCCTTCAAAGGCGTGCAGCACTTGCCCGTCATCTACAAGGTGCAAGGGAATGCCTGGATGGACAAGGGGATCTTTTCTGATTGGTTTCATCACATCTTTGTCCCCTCGGTGAGGGAGCATTTCAGAGCTGTGGGCCTTCCTGAGGACAGCAGAGCCATCCTGCTGCTGGACAGCTCGCGGGCTCACCCGCAGGAGTCCGAATTGGTTTCCGATAACATCTTCACCATCTTTCTGCCTGCGAGCGTCACCTCGTTGATTCAGCCCATGGACCAGGGCATCCGGAGGGACTTTATGAGGAATTTTGTGAACCCCACAGTCACCTGGCAGGACTTCCAGGCCCGGTACAGCATCAGCGACGCCGTCTTCAACGTGGCCTGTGCCTGGAACGCTGTTGCCAGTGGAGTCTTGCGGCGGGCGTGGAGGAAGTTGTGGCCTGCCATCATGTTCACCGAGGGCTCTTCCTCCGAGGAGGAAGGAAAAGGGCGCGTGAGAACTGAGCCTCAGGGTGAGGCTTTCGCTCACATCCTCGAGCTCGTGAAAGACAGCAAACTTGGTTCCAGCCAGGTCGAGGAGTGGGTGGAAGGCGGAAAGGAGGCTGGCGTGGTGCGTGGCGTGGCTGCTGTGGAAACGGTGGCGGCTGTTTGGAGCACGGAGGAGGTGGCCACAGCTGGCAGGGACCGTGGCGGGGCAGGTGCTGGCGAGGGTGCCGAGGCCGCCTGGGAGAAGGCCGCTGCCTCCTTCGACTCGCTCGTGAGCTTTGCAGAGAGGCAGCCTTGCTTCAGCACACAGGAGCTGGGGCAGCTGCATGCACTCCACGCTGTCTTCGTGCGCCAGAGGCTGACAAGGAGGAAGCGCGTGGCTCTCCGGGCCATCGTAAAAATCGAAGAGCCCCAGGAGTGCCCCGGGGGGTGCCCAGCTTCCACGCAGGTCCCTGTGCCATCCACGTCCGCTGTGGCTTGCAGCGACGACTGATGCTTGGGGCCTCCACAGAGCACGTGGGGGCACACGGCCTGGACTGCCAAGGCAGAGGGCACACACGTCCCTGCCCTGTGGAGGCCTTACGGGGGCACTGGCGGGCAAGTGGGTGGCACTCTGTCTCCAGGAGGGCCCTTCTCCCACCTGTTCCTGCAACTGAGGTTTTACTGTATTACCTGTTACCATGTGGGAGTGTGAAGGAATGTTCTGGAAGAGTCCACCCCAGCTTGAAAGGTACCTTACAGAGCCTCAGCCTAGCTGGAACCCAGGCCTGGACGGGGCTTCTTAGGGATGCTTGTGTTAGAGAGTGGGGTGCCCGTCGGGCTGGTGGACAGCGACACCCACTACTGCTACCGTGGCCGCCCATGTTTCGCAGCCCTCCCCCCGCACCAGGTGAGGTCTGTGTCACGTAGATCCCAGGCAGGTGCCTGCAGGCAGGTGCCAAGGGTGGGGACCCCCTTGGTGCACAGCCTGAGTCGGAGGGGTCCCCTGCCTGTTGGACGGGCAGCGGATCCGGCCCCACTTCCTTGGGCTGCCTGTCGTCTGCCCTGGCAGCCCCATCTGGAAAGTTGGTCCCCATCGCCACAGCTTCCACCCCGCAGGGCCTGGCGCCAGGACACCGTTAGGTCCCGCTGACGTGGACCTGCTCCCGTGAGCAAAGCGGGAGCGTGCGGCCGGCCCTGCCCGCTGTCCCTGCCGGAGGCCACAGCCTCAGCACTCATCATCAGTAGACCTTAGGATTCCACGCCAGACACTGGAAAGCAGTCAAGCTGGTTAGGTTTCTAGAAGTTTGAACTCCTGTTCTCTGCTGCTTACACGTTCACACTCGGGAAGAGCAGCGGCACGGGCTGGGTTGTGCCAGGCCCCGTGAAGGAGCGCACGGTGGCTTTCCTGTGTGGCCAGCGCGCGGTGCCTCAGTCAGAACCTCGGCTGCCCGAGGCTCGCGTCCCCTCCAGCCTCTGTCGGCCATGACGTGCCCTTTTCGATTGTGATGAGATAAGTGTATTTTTCTATGTTCTTTTCCGTTCCTTCCTGGACTCAACTTCTTGGCACCTGCATCAGCTCGTAGTTTCCGCTCCAGCGTTTCCTGTCTTTCCCACAGGAGCCTCGCGTTGCTGGGAGGGCTCAGAGGACCCAGGATGTTCAGTCTGCAGCCATTTGTATTGTGTTTTTACATCTTTCCACAGATCGAGGAGATGATTGTTGCCAAAATAAAACACGTGAAAGTGTGTTTCATGCATAAACATGATGAGCCAGTTGCCAGTTGTTTTTTAAAATCCTGCCGTGTGGCACCCTCACGGAGCACCCTCCTGTCTTTGGGGTGGCCTCCATGTGCCCGTGTGCCTTGGTGCTGGTCAGGGCCCCCGCATGCCTCATGTCCAAGCTCCCATTGTAGGCTGCTGAACTGCAGCTGCCCAAGGCGTGGCAGGAAGTTCGAGGCAGAGGAGCGACCCGAGCCCAGTGGCTCGTGGGCAGCGAGGACCTGCTGGCAGTGCTGGGCAGGGCAGAGGGGCCAGCAGAAGCCCCAGCTGGCACTCACAGTGGTGGGGTGGGCAGCTCACCCCCCCCTGACGGGACAAGAACCCTCTGTCACTCCTCATAGCCGGCTCCTGTCCTGACTGTGCTGTGGGCATCACCTGGCTGGCTGAGGTGATGTCTGTCCTCAGGGTGCAGCCCCCAGGGCCCCGCGAGCCTGGCCCAGGCCCGGCCTTCCCTGGGTTGGATCCCTGTGCTGCTGGGGAGGGGTCTTGTGACCTTCAAGGACCCTGTCCTGCACCGGCCGCCCCTCTGTGACAGCCACCAGCGGCTGCCTCCCCGCACTGGCCTGCGCTGGAGAGCCCAGGTGCAGCGAGGGTTCCTGGGGTGCAGGCTCTCATGCCACGCAGAGCCCAGCACTCGGCAGAGGCTGGGGTCCCCTGGCCAGCTCTGTGGGGTACCCCGATGAGCATCCGTCCTGCCTCCCAGGCTCCTCGCCAAGACGGAGGCTGCGTCCCCTGAACCTGCTCATCCTCCAGGGCTTGTTCTTCGGGGACTGTCCCATCTCCACAGCTGCGTGCGGTCAGGAGGCCAAAGGATGACGACCTTTTAACCAAAACCCATTTTACCCCAACAGCTGTGGGTGGGCCGCAGTGTAGCTCCCTTCTTCCAGGGACTGCACCCTCCCAAGCCATGTGCAGCTCTCATGCCATCTGCCGCCTCTCCCTCCCTTTCCTCCCATAACCGTCCTCTCCAGGCACCAGGGGTGGCAGCTCCCTGTCCCCTGGAGAGCTGCCTCTCGCTGAGTGGCAAGTTCCTGTACCCAAATACTCACCAAGAGGAGTGGGCCTCTGAAGCCAGCCCTGTCGAGGTGTCACGTGCCCTCGGCCCTGGCCGGCCCTGCCCACCGGCCTGTTCAGGCCTTGCTGCCTCAGGCCTCGGGCCTCGGGGTCTCCTCCCAGGTGTCTGTCTGTCTCTGTCCTCAATGTCCTGCTTCTTGATGGTGAGTGGCTCGGCAGCCCCAGGGAGACCCCATGATGCTGGGGCGGGAGCCTGGCCTCTGCCTTCCTGTGAGCCCCAAGGTGGGCAGGGCTGCCCCGGGCTGGCCCCCAGCGGCACGCAGCCAACACCTGCCAGAGGAGCACCCGGCTTTGTCTCCGGACAGCGGCCACGGCCCTGGAATCTGGCGAACAAGACAGATGGTCCGGGAGGGCTGGGACTCCGTCCAGCTGGAGCTGCCTGACCAGACCCAGGCAGCCTCTGGGTGCGGGGGTGGGGTGGGGGCTGGGTAGGTGGGTGGTCTTTCTCTTCTCCCTTGGAGTCTGTGCCTAGAGTGCCCGGCTCTGGGGCTGCGAGGTCTGATGGGCCCTCTGCGGTGTCCAGGGAGGACCGCCCGTGCTGTCCGGGTGTAGCTGGCTCACAGGCTTACGAGGGCCTAGGGTGGCTGTCCCACCTCATCAGTCATTCCTGCCCGGGATGGGGGAGCAGATGGAGCCCCGGCCCTGAGCCCGAGCGTGCGTTATTTACACGTCAACGTGTGTCACGCACAGTCGGCCGCCATCCATGGCAGCGCAAACGGGAAGACGACGTGCCTTATGGGTGAGGGGTGGAGGGAAGGTAGGATGTGCAGGGGGGAGGGGTGGAAGAAGACAGGAAGGGGTCGCGCCCCTGCCCCTGTGCTCTTTGGTCAGTTGTGCCCAGTGCTAAGGCCGGGACCCTGCTGGGGCAGCTCAGGCCGCAGCAGCCAGATGCGTTTCTGGAAGGACGGGGTCTCCGGGACAGGATGTGCGTGTGCGGAAGCCGGGCTTGTGTCTGACCTGGGAACCTGGGCCTTAACCAGGAGCCCCCCACACTGCCCGTGCAGGCCCCGCCTGGGCCACCCTGTGTGGGGGGGGTGGGCATCCACCCCATCCAGTTTCATTCAGCTCAGAACTGCACGTGTTAAGCACCTACTGTGTGCTCAGTGTTGGGCTTAGTCTGAGGGTGGGAGGCGTCGGCCAGGGTCTCTGTCCTTGGTCCTGGGAAGTGCAGAGGGGTCTGCCGGGGGAGGCCCCACCGCAGCGGCACCATTGGAGCAGGCCCTGCCCTGCCACTGCCACTGCGGGACCCTGGGGAGGGTGGGGAGGGGGTTGGAGCAGGGAGGGAGCTGGTGAAAAACAGGCTGCAGGGCGATGGAGCCGGGGTGGGGGCAGGGGCTTCCTGCCCCCTGAAAGTGGGGTCCCTCCGCCATGGCCTGGAGAGCACCGGGTGGTGGTCCCAGAGCAGAGCCCGTGAGGGGTGGGCAGTGGCTGGAGGGTCGGGCCTGGGCGGGCTCGGTGCTGCCCCCACCAGGTGCAGGGCTCCCCTGGGAGCAGGGCTGCCTCGTCCTGGCTTATCCTGGCTCGTCCTCGCTCACGGAGCCTCTGCCTGGGACCAGGAAGGGTCTCGCCCAGGCACGTGCACACACAGGGTCCGTCTCTTACAGCCCAGGAGCCCCGTCTCCATGGGTGTGTTTGCCCAGAGGCAGTGCCCCTCAGGGCCGTGGTGGTGTCCTCATTGAGCAGCGCCCTGGGCCCTCCCCTGTGGCAGAGAAGTGACCTGGAGAGCCGCTGCCACGGGTGGTGCCCTCGGGGCTGGGTTGGGGAGACAGCAGAGTTCCTGCCTTGTTCAGGCCCTGCCACTGCTTCGCCCAGCGCCCGCACTGGGCTCCCTGGGAATTTAGGACATGTGGACACGTGTGTTGAGGGAGGCTGGCCGAACGCTCCCCGCCATGGCCAGCGCCTGGCTCCTCGGGGACCCCCACCTGCCCTGCCAGCTTCTGGCACACCCCATGCCAGGAGCTGTCACAGAGACTCCAGGCCCAGTGACTGCCACAAAGGAAGTTTATTTCTCTCACACAAGTTGGGGACGGTGCTCCGGGCTGGCGAGGCCACTCCAGGCAGGCCCTCGGGGTCCCAGGGCACTCGTGCTGTGGTCCCTGGGCAGCTCCATCCCATGGGCACAGCCGGCCGCAGGGGGGCCAAGCGGCCGGTGGCTTGGTGGGGTGAGCAGGTGGGTCAACTGTTCTGTCCGGTGCCCCCATCCTTGGACCCCTACACCTCCATCTCTGAGGATACAGGTCAGATTTCTGGGGAGAGCCCAGGCGTGGGGGGCAGGCAACCACTCCTGGTGGGCCCCGGCCCACGGGATCTGGACTTGACCTGGGGGCACGGCCCCTCGCCCCACCGATTGCGCAGGTGGGGGCATCACTCACAGAGGGGCACAGCGTTGTCCCCACCCTCAGCTCCAGAGCCCTGGGCCAGAGGCTTCGCCCTGGAAAAGCAGGCTGGAGGACAGAGAACCCCAAATTCCTCCCCAAAGGAACTGACTTCATTTGCCAGGATGTGTGGAGAGGTTGGTACGTCAGGGCGCCCCCCGGAACAGTGGAAGGTGAAGGGCACTGCCGTGGAGAGAGGAGCAGGTCCCCGGGCCTCGGGCTCCCGGCTGCTGAGCAGCTCACGGGCAGGCACCGGCAGCAAGGCCTGGAGGGGAACGAGCACCAGAGTCGCTACCGGGTAAAGGCGCATTTCTTCTTACCTGATTTAGAAGGCAGTTGTATAAAGCTGTGTGCGTGTGTGTGACGAATTGCTGGGCGTATACATGAAGAAATGCAATGTATCTGTCAGGAACAGCACAAAGGAGGTGGGTAGGAAAAAGCTAAGCTTGAATCAAAGGGAGGAAACAAGACAGCCTGGGGGTTCATTCGGTGAGAGCTGTTCTTCCATCCACTTAGACGACCTGAACGTACATAAAGGAACCATTGGAACAAGGTGTCGTTGGTTTGTGACACTTGGGAGGCGCGAGGTGCATCAGCGCATAACGGTGACACCACTGCCGGGGGGGGGGGGACGGGGACAGGGCCACAAGGGAGCCGCACCTCTGGACCCCCCTAAGTGAGTCTAAATCTGAAGCCAATTCAGTTGGTAAGTTACATTGCCTGTGGGAAGTCCTGGAGCAGCCACTGAGGAAATAAAAAATACCATAAAAAATCATTAAAGACCTTAGAGTGTTACCTGGAGAAATACCGGAGGGGAGAAAGCAGGGAAGGAGGAAGTGGGGAGCAGACTGGTCCCGGGCCCCAGGAAGCCTCCGGGAAGGCATCTTCCCCACCCGCCCCCCGTGGCCCCGGCCCCAGCCATGAGTATAAGAGAAGGAGCGGTTTGGCCGTCCTGCTGGCTCTGGAGTGAGGCTTCGTCTGCATCGAGACCCCCACCTCTGCTGTGCAACAAAAGCAGCCCCCCAAAGTGCAGGACAGCCAGTTCAGGGGTTGCAGGATCCCCTCAGTCCTGGGTTTTGCTCCTTCGAAGTTCTCATGACGCCCTGACCCCAGCCACCTGCTGGCTGCCACCAGGCGCTCAGGGTGACTGAACAGCCCTTGAGGATGTCAGGTCAGGGCTGGAAGGCTTGGGGGACACGTGTGCCTGCTGCTGTGGGACGTTGGGGCACACCAGTTTGTTTAAACTTGAGAGTCCGCAGTCGTCTTGCCTTCAGGGCACTTACATGCTTTGGGTGCTAAAGCACGTTTTACTTGGAATTAAACGGACTCCCCTGCCAGGGGCTTCCACGTGGAGCCGCGTGCCCTGTAGACACCCCTTCTGCCAGAGGGTCCCAGAAGGGCACGCAGGCTCCAGCACCCCCTCCTCCCCAGGGCTGCCCCCACACTCCACCCAAACCGCTGTGCCCTCTTTCCTGCCCAGGCAGGCTCCTGAGTCCCCAGACCAGCCGCTGTCAGTTTGTCGGAGCCAGCAGGGGGCTTCTGAGAGGCGCGAGCACCCATTCTAACCAGGAGCCGGGCAGGGGTGGGGGGCGTTCCACGGCACCCACAGATCCCAGGAGGTGTGGGGTCACTGCTCCCCAGGCCTGGCCCTGGCTGACCCCCTCCCCCGGACTGTCAGTGTGTTCCCCTGTGGCCGTTCGCCTGGTGTCCCGGTCGGCAAGTCAGGACCTGTGGGAGATGGAAGAGGAGGGGGTGGGGCAGGGGACCAGCAGTGGGGGTGCGGCTGAGAGGGTAGGGATGGCACAGGCCATGCAGTGGGGCCCAGTATGGCCGGGGGGTCCCGTCCATGGAAAGGGGGTTCTCCCAAAGGAGCCTGGGCATCTTGCCCTGGCCCCATGGGGCCCTCCCCCCAATGGCTGCCCCTCTCTGACCTGGCATTGATGGAGCCCACTCCTGTGCTGGCGGGGGACACCCCAGGGCAGGTCGTGCCTTAGCCGTGGTTTGCTGTCGCCTTCCTCCTGCACCCGCTTGACGTTCCAGCCCTTCTTCCTCCCGCAGCACAGGACCCTGCAGCGGGCGAGGGGCCACGCTGGGGGCGCTGCTGGGCTTGGGGTGCCAGGTGCTGGGCAGTGGGGGGAGACAGGTGGCCATAGTTCATCCCTAGGGCCCAGCGGCACCCTCTGCTGTGGCCTCCCCGGGCAGAGACCTGCATCTGGCGGGGGGCACTCTCCCCCCAGGATGCCTCAGCCCCTGCAGTCACTGGGAGCTGAGCCTGCCTCCTGGGCTCCCTTGGTCCTGGGGTCTCCGACCCTCCAGGGCCCTCAGTGCCCCCTGTGCCCCAAGCCTGCCCTTGCCCAGGTTGAAAAGCCTTGGCCCCCACCTCCCCCAAGGCCGCCCCACATGCTCCCCCCTCGCTGGAAGGGCAGGAAGACACAGACCTGCACACACGGGGGGGCAGGCTCATAACTCCCCCGGGTCGACGGGGGTGCGGTGCCCTCCTTGGGCCTGGCAGTGACGTGGCCCTGCAGAGAGGAGGGTTACCTGGGCGGGGGTGGGGGTTGGACAACGTGGGACGCTGGGCTGGGGCCCTGCACAGGGCGGAGGGCGGCCGGGGCAGGGTGCTGGGCCCCATCCTCCATCCGTCCTGGGCCCCTCTGTCCCTGCAGAAGCCGCCTGCCGCCTGCTCACGAGTTCCCTTTCGCATAAGTAAAGTGCTTAAGGAAGCATTTTACTTTTCTGCCTGCAAGCCCGGCGTGTCTCCGGGCTGGGAAACACTGCGTCTCACAGCCCACATCAGCTGAGGAACACTCTGAGAAACCTGCTTTGTGCCCCCCATCAAGGTGCAGCCTCATTGCGCCTCATCATCGGCCATTCTTTAAAGCCACGGGGGGTGGGGGGTGGATTCCAGGTCCTGGGCAGAGGGGCTGGGAGGTGGCCCAGGGTCCCCGGGGGCCCTGCCTGCGGCCGACCCAGCCCACCCTGCAGGGCCCCAGCGGCCTCCTGCCCGTTGTCCCGGCCACCAGCCCCATCTTGCGCATTCCTGAAAAGGAAGGACTCCACTCCCCGCAGGCCGGGAGCCCTCCCCTCCCAGCGCTCCACCTGGGCCCCCACAGCGTGATCACAGGTTTGTCCACCTGCGTCCCCACAAAATCCCGCCCTATTCGCGGAGGGTCTTCCTGACCCACAGACCACCTGTGGGAGCCACCCATGCAGAGGAGAGCTGCATGCTCAGCCATCGGGGGATGGGGCACATGGGCACAGACACACGCAGTGCAGGTGTGCACGGTACAGCCCTGTGCACATCTGGACACCTGCACACAGTGCACACGTGTGCATATGAACATACCCGTGTGTGCACACACAGTGCAGGTGCACACATCACACACACGTGCCCACCTGAACATGCGCACACACAGCCTTTTTGCCGTGGGGCACCGTCAAAGCTCCATGAGCTGCGCCGCCCCCCACAGGCTGCCTCCTGCACAGCCGGCGTGTCACGGCCTCTCTGTGGTTCCTCACGTGTGTGGCCCTCGCTCGGACACCATCGGGACAGTCTCTGGCAACTCCCTAAGAGTCAGGCCTGGGAAGTGGGTGTGGGGGGCAGCCCAGGGCGCTGACTCGGCTTCCGTGAGCCTCCGGGACAGCTGTGCCGGCAGGAGACCCTTCCAGGACAGTGCTCGCTTGGGGATGCTTGGTGACGCACCCAGGGCTTCTCCCCTGCGGAGTAGGGAGCCAGCGAAGGTTGGGGTGGCCCTGCATGCCTGTTAGCAACCTCTAAAATGGGTCTCCTGCCCAGTGCCGTTTGCACCAATAGAAGGAAACCAGGTCGGGAAAGCAAATCAGCACTTGATTCCTTGGCATGAGTGGAGAAGGGTGGGCCCATGTCCTCAAGCACCTCTCCATGAAGGGAGCTGGGTGGGATTTCTCCATGGGGAGGAGGGTCGTGGCCTGGGCATGTACAGATAGTCTCTCTGTGCCCTGCGGTGCCTTTCGTCTGCACATTGCTCAGCTGTGGTCGTCCGGGCTGTTCTAGTGGCTTCCAGCCTCCCACGTGGAGCTCCTGAGAGCAGTTTCTCAGAGCACGCATGGCTTGGATGAGGGTTGGGTGGAAAGTTTTACGAATGCTGATCCAAAGGTGACACTTCCTCCTGGCCACACTCCTGGGGTGGGCAGGGACCCATCGCCCTGAGATGTAACATTGCGGGGGGGAGCATCTCTGCAGGTCCCTACATGTGGCCACTTGTGTGTGAGCACGTGTGTGCTTGTGCAGGTGGGTAAGTGTGCAAATGTGTGAGTGTGTGCAGGCATCTGTGTGCCCACAGATGTAGCAGAGAGCCCGGAGGTTCTGACCCTCCATTGCCCCACCCCCAGCCACCTGCCTCAGTCTCCCCAGGAACGCCTGGGGCCATTTCCTTCCTGAGCTGCAGGGAAACGTGGGGAGGGATGGACTCCGTGCTCTGCTGCAGAGGGAGCTCAGGCCCCGTGGTGGAGAAACTCCCTCCCTGGAGCCTGACAGTGAGGGGCGCAGGGGAGCTTGACTGGCCCTGCCCCAGCCGGGGAGACCTGGACCCTGCGACTGGTCTGGCTCCGTGCCAGCTGGGGGTACAGCACGTGCTTGGTGCCCGCTTCCCACTGAAAGGTCACACACAGCCACTGGCCTCCAACCCCAAGGGGGCCCACGCCATCAGGGGCGGGGGCTGTGGGAAGGGCTCCCCCCACGCCAGGGAGGCCCAAGCTGGCCCAGCCCCTCCACCTCCAGAGCTGGTGGGCTCAGGGCTCCTGGCTTCTCTTAGTGATGGGTTTTATCTGCTGACATTAAGTGGTGCCATAAGGCAGCAGATCTGGCTTCCTGGTTCATAAATGGGATCGAGATGTCAGTGTGACTCCTTTAAAGCTTCAGTAGGATAACTGGGCCACCCGTGTCTAGTTTAGAAACCCAAGGGCGTGGCCCTGGGCAGCTGCCATCCCCTCCCCACTCCCAGATGCTGCCCAGACGCCCCTTCCCCATCCCGGGGCCTGGCCGGGGCCGGTGTGTCGAGCCCCAGCTCCTGAGACGTCGAGCGTTGAAAACCAGCCTTGTGACGGGACCTGGGGACGAGGACGTGGGAACCGCGGAGGAGGCAACGGGGCTGGGAGGGGAGCAGGGGTCCTCTGTTCGGTCATGCCACCCACAAATGGTCGGGAGCACCCCTGTGGACTGGCACTGCCAAGTACCGTGGCCCAGACCATTTGGGGGGCGGAGGAGGCTGGGGGCAGACCCGTGTCCTGGGCTGCCCGGTGGCGCCGTGGGTGGCTGTGCCTGCGTGCAGATGTGGGCTGCAGCCACCCTCGTCCCTGAGAGGCGGCCTGGCTGCTCTGCTGACCTGGCACGGCCGCTCTGCTTGGCTGGCCTCCTTAGTGCCCGCCCCTGTGCCCTGTGCCCCAGGCCAGGGTCATCTGTCCCCATGCCACCCCCCAAACCCGGCCTGCCTTCTCCCTGAGCCTGCTTGGCCCCATCGTTGCTGCATTTCAGGGCTGTGGCCCTCCTGGGGGTTCCCCCTCTCGCCTGCTGTCTGGACACTCAGCCCCTCCCCAGGCTCCTGCCATCTCCCAGGTGCCCCCCACCCGCCTCAGGGCCTTTGCACTTGCTGCTTCCCCCTTCAGAGCCCCTCTTGCCACTCTTGGGGAGCAGCTCAGAGGACCCCTTCAGCAGGACGGGCCCCGGCTGGCCCCCCACCCGGTGGTCACCTCTGGGGTGTCGACATGATGATGATGGCAGTGATGAAGGTCACTGGCGCTTCGCTGCACAGGGCCCCGCCCTGTGGGGGCTCAGCGCCGTCTCCCTGGCCTGACGCCCAGACTCCGAGGCCAGGGGAACGCCGAGGCTGCCGGGAATCGACCAGGCGCCGCCGCGGCTCCTATCTGAACAAACCAACCTTGAAAGGAGCCTTTCTGGCCTTCAATGCCCAGGGGCCTGTCTCTGGGCGTCCTAGAGACACAGCAGGGTGTTCCCCGGCAGAGGGACGGTGGGGGGGGGTCCTGCCCTAAACCCTCAGGAAGAGGGGGACGGAACGGGCCGAGGGGGCAGCCCTTACCCCACCCCACCTGGTGCCCCAGGTCTACACCGCAGAACCAGTTCAGTCAGGTGCCTCCCACCCCAGGTCCCGCGGGGTCCTTGCTGCCTCGGGGCCCCTTGCGCTGGGGAGGAGGAGGGTCACACATGGCCGTGCCCGGGTGCTCCCCCTGCCCCAGAATTGGCCTCTGCCAGCACCCGGGGCGCTTCTGGGAGGCCCCCCACACACATCTGCTCTGCTGCAGTCTTCTGCGGGGGGGCACGGCTTCCTGGGGTGAGTCACCCTGGGGCGGCGAGTGGCTGTGCCTGCGTCATGGCTGTCACAGCCTGGGGAGCAGAGCCAGGAATGGGGGGAGGAGGGAAGGGGCTGGGGGCCCAGGCACCAGGAGGTGGGGGGCTGGGGAGGATGGAGCCCCCAAGCCACAGGCTCCTCAGCTACACAGGGACTGGGGAGTGGGTGGTTTAGTGTGTGTGTGTGTGTTTGGGGGGGGCAGTGGGAGGGGATCACAGCCCAGGTCTGGGGTCTGCTCCAGGCCAGGCAGGAGACCCCCTCCTGCCCCCCAACACACAGCAGGGAGTGGAGAGGAGGCCTGGGGTGCCCTCCGACCCCATCGTGGTCTTTCCTGTCCCCTCAGCAGCCCCCCATGCCCTCCTCCGGGAGGGCAGGCTGTCCCCATCCCAGAGCAGCAGAAAGGCCAGGGTCTGGGGGACGTACAGCCTCCACCTGGGAAGGTCAGGCATCCTCGTTAGAGGTGGAGGCCCAGGTGAGTGCCAGGCTGTCCACCTATGCACAGGTGGGGAAACTGAGGCCAGGGGGGTCCCACAGAAGCCCCCTGCCCCCACCAAGTCGCAGCTGCTTCCAGCAGGGCCTTGGGAGGGAATGGAGCCCCCCCAGTCCACAGAGGGAAGACAGCGCTGTCCTGGGGTCCGGGGTCCCATGGAGGCACCCCGGCTCCTCATCTGACCTCACCCTGTTCCTGGGTGCCGCCTCCACCTCCCCAGGCTTGACAGGGAGACCCCTTTGCGGTGAGACCCCACTCTTTCTAACCTGCAGCGCTGGCAGGGGGTGAGCC